>JAQQAE010013858.1:0-12597 GCA_029823295.1 Pseudamia nigra | reverse complement strand
TGTGTCACGCTGACACACTCGGTGACAAAGAGTTAAACCGCTTTAAAATCAAGGCCTTTGAAAAAGCTAATGGCATCCATTTTCAAACTGACATCTGCTGGAAGCTAGTCCTCTTCTGCTCATCCTGGTCAGGGTCGTGGGGCAGCAGCCTAAGTAGAGAAACCTCTTCCAGCTCTTCTGGGGGGTCCCACAGTCATTCCAAGGAAAGCCAAGAGACATAGAGACACCCTCCTGGGTCTGCCCCAGGGCCTCCTCTCATTACGAGCTACTTTTAGCAACCAGGGATTGGACCACGCTGACCCCCGCCTTCAGCTGCCACCCAAACCACGCAGCACCGGACCCTAAAGACCCTTCCTGCAGGTGGGGGGTCCACAGGAAGACATAGTCATAAGGGTCAGATGTGATGATGTGGACAAAAAACGCTAAATCTGTTCAAAATGGCTGTGACTGAAATGTAGCCACGTCAAGAATAAGTGACCAGGTCAACAGCTGATGCCCTGGAAAAACAGGAAGTTTAAAAGTGAACTGTATGCGGAAAAAAAGCAACCATTCAAAAGTTGAGCAGAATGTGTCTGTCTTTGAAATGACACCTCGTCAAACGTCTGCGACATTTTAAAAGCAACGACTTTCAGCTAAACACGTTCAAAAACGTTTGTTTTAAAAGTGGAGCCTTGTCAAAGAAGCCAATTTCAGAAGGAAACTGTGTGAAAGTTTAGGCCCATTTATGTTCTACGCGACGTAATCAATCAATCAATCAATCTTTTTTTGTATAGCGCCAATCATAATCGCCGATTATCTCTAGGCGCTGTTTTGAAATGAGCTTCAAAGAGATGGTTTGTATGAACAGTGTCTAAAACCGAATCGTCGTCGGCGTAACCGTCGTCGTTAAAGCATCACCTTTTCAGCGAAGTTGTGCGTGGGCAGGCAGGCCGGTAGGATGTACTTGCTGAACGTGATGGGCGTGGTTAGCTTGATGAGTGCGATGTCGTTGTGGTAGGTGTCCGGCCTGTAGTTGTGGTGGATGAACACCGTCTCCACGTCGTGCATGGCTTCAGTCCCTTCTTTCGCCAACCTGTCGAACTCACCTGCGTATCAACAGTCAAAGTCACCGGTTGGTTGACGGATGTAAGTGCAGTTCAGCGAGCGGTCGTCGAGCCCTACCTAAGATGACGTAGATGTGCCGGGATTGGTTCATGCAGTGGGCGGCGGTCAGGATGATGTAATCGTTGAGAATAGTTCCTCCACAGAAACCGATGTCGTCCTCGTTCAGCAGCAGAGCCTGAAGGGACGACACAGGCTAATTACGACTCCAGCCTGAGGCCGACGCTTCTGCAGACGTCACTTCCTGATGTTTGAATGTGGTTTAAGGGTCGCGGAGGGTGATGTTTGGTCACAGGTCGTCGGTTGCATGTCGTCATGGGTCGTCTTGAGTCACGATGGGCCTGTTGTTGGTGGTTGCATCGTTCCGTGTTTTCAGGGGTCGTTATGGATTCCCTGAGGTCGTTATGGGTTTTGATCTTCGTGGGTCATTACGTGTCGTCACAGTTGTCGTTGTCGTCATCGTGGGCTGTTTGATGTTGCAGTGATGTGTTGTGGGTAGACGTTCAGGTTATGGGTCGTCTTCGGTAAACATGCGTCGTTACAGGTCGTCATGACAACTCGGCTTATCTGTCATGTGGGATCGTTATGAGTCATCTTTGGTCATTTTTTTGTCTAGATAGGTTGTGTCGTTATGGGTCATCCTGGATCATTACAGGTCATCGTAGGTCATTTGAAGTCTTTTCGGTCATTTTTGGTCGTGATGGGTCATCCTGGGTGTTTTTTGCCATGGTGGGCGGTGTCGTCGTGGGTTGTCTTTGGTTGTAGTGTCGTTACATTTCATTTTGTGTGGTCACAGATCTCCCTAGCCCCCTCTACCTGCCATGGACACTCTCCCGGAGGACAGTTCTCTCCGCCGACGATGCGGGTCGTTCCCGCCATATGAGATACAATGGTTTCCTCCTGAACCATTTGTTCTTCCGGGATCACGTTGAAGGATCCGTTGAGGAACGTCGACTCCGGCAGGTCGAGCGGGATCTGCTCCCCAGACGATGTGCCGTTAACGACGTTGACATCTGCGAAGCTCCCGTCTGCGTCCGTCAGGTTCCCTCCAGTCGTGTTCTGGCGCTCGTACCTGGTAAGAGTCCGAACCTTGTCGGTGATGATGGCGCCACATTTGAAGGCTTCTGTAGGAGGAAGGGGAAGTTCAGAGATGAATGTCAAACCAAAAGTCCCACCAAGATTAAAACTCAACCAGAGCTGGACTGAAACCGTCCGGCCGCGCTCACCATTGGATTCGCAGGATTTGTCGTCGGATGCTAAGAAATATCCATCGGCGCAGGAACACTCGACGTTTCCCTGGACGACGCTGCAGAAATGTTCGCAGCCGCCATTTTTGTTTTCACACAGTTCAGGAATGGCTGCGAAGACACGGACGACAGCGAGGTGTGAAGTGTGACATACGTACGTAAAGACGTTGAGGACGCGACGCGTCCAAACCGGCTCACGCACCGATTTCGCAGTTGAATCCCTGGAATTCGGCCTGACAGTAGCAGCTGTAGCTTCCGATCCCGTCTTTACAAACTCCCGCGTTAAGACACGGCATCGACTGGCACGCGTCGCCGTCTGTCAATCAAAGGAGGGCGGGGATTCAGCCATTCATTTACAACAGGAGCAAATCGCCTTCAAATTCCAGAAAAAACAACGCTAAAAAAGATGTTACTTCACCAAACAATTACACAAACCTGTTGTTTTCACAATTCAAGTAAAAAAAAGCCAACGTACGAAATGTTCCACAAAGTGACACCAAACCAAAACATTTCACAGTAAAAGTAGTAAAAATCCAGTGTTTTCACAAAAGCCAAGAGTTTCCCCAATAAATCTCTAAAAAGCCAACATTTTCATAATAAAAGCTCCAAATGGGACATTTATCTCTCAATACAATCTCAAAGTGAAAATGTTGCCAATAAATTATGTGCTGAATTATGGCGCTTTCACAATAAAAGCACTAAAAAGATTCAGTTTTTAAACTAAAATCTCTAAAAGTCAATATGTTTCCATTAAAAAATCTAAAACAGCTGCTTGTTTCACAATAAAAGCTAAAAAAAAACAGTTATTTACCAGCAAATTGTCCAACTTGTCAGTTTTTCAAATTAAAAACACTAAAGAATGAAGATTTAAATAATAAAAATGAGGTGTTGTCTCACAATAAAATGTCTTAAACGTTTTCCCCAAGGCCTCCAAAATAGTCTGTTTCCAATAAAGGCTCTAAGATATCAAGGTTTTCCACAATAAAAGCTCTAAATAAGATGCTGATTTTAAAAAATCTTTAAAAACACAACTTTTTCATGATAAAAGCTCCAAAAAGATGTTGCATTTTATTGTGAAAGATTTTTGCAATAAAACACTAGGCCATATTTTCCTTTTGAAGGTTTTCACAATAAAAGTTAGAGATGTGATGAATGGTTCCCTGAAAACTGGTGTGTTCACAGTTACAGGTCCACAATGGCAACATTTTCACAACAAAAGCCCTAAAAAGAGTTTTAAGCTGAAATTTCTAAAAGTATTTCCCAGTTTAACACCTACTGATTTCACAATAAGAGCTCTAAAAATTCTGTTGATTTACAACAGTTTCTACATTTCTACAGATTTTTTAATAAAAAATAAAAAGCCAAGTTTTCACAGTAAAATATACAATATTTTTCTGCTAAAACGCACTGTTTTCACATTAAAAACTCTAAGACACAATATTAAGCTTTTCATAATAAAAGCTCTAAATAGGATGCTGATTCCCACAGGAAAAATTTTGACAAATTCAAGACTTTCACAGTAGTTTTAAATAAATGAACTGTTTTTCAATTAAAAAAAATCCAAAAAATACATTTAGAAAAAGGTCACAAGTTTAAAAAAAAACTTTAAAAAGTCAACATTTTCCCAATAAAAAAAGGTTTAAATCAAAAATCTACAAAGCCCACATTTTAATTTATTTTTCAGTCGAGATTTTTTTGAAATCTTTGTGTCAATAAAACTTACCGATATATTTGGCCCAAAATTCATCCTGGAAAGAGAAAAAAATACAGAATTGAAGCCATAAAATCCAGGAACGGAGACGAATCCATCCTGATAAAAGCAACAATAGAAGAAACGAAGAAAACAAAACCACAAACAAATCAATGTCATGAACAAATTAGACAAAGTCTACGGAGACGGAATGAAAAAACTTCAACAAACTGATAAAAATGATTTAAAAAAACTCAAAAAGGTAAAAAAAAAAAAAACAACAGAACAAATGAATTAATACAATAAAATAAAGATCACAGGATGCAAAAATGAAACAAATGAATCAAAACCAACCAACACTGAATAAAAATGAAAAAAAAAACCTCATAATGTGAATGCGGACACAAAAAGATTTTAAAATAACGAAAATGAACAAAAAAAGGAAAGAAAACTTGAGACGTGAACCAAATAATTAATAAAACGAACAAAAACGAAGAGAGAAAAACGGACGAGAAACAAAATGAATCAAAATAAAATAAGCAGTTAATTAAAAGGACAAAACAACAAAATAAGTCAAATTAATTGAATTAATATAAGACAAAAAAAAACACAGAACCAACAGTTGATAAAAAAACCCAAGAAAAAATCAAAATACGCAGATGAATGAAAATTAATTGATAGAATGATTCAAATGGACAAAACAAGAAACAGAAATAATAAAGATTCATACATAACATGAACAAATGAATCAAATGGGGAAAAAAGCAAAGAACAGAATGAATAGAAATGACACGGTGAAAAATACAAACAGGACTTATAGTCCTAAAGGTGATTTCACAATAAAAGCATTAAGAATGCAGTGTTTCACAGGAAGAGTTCCAAAAAGCCCACTTTTCACAATAAAAGCTAATCATTTTAAAGTAAAATATTCAATGTTGCCATGATGAAAACTCAGAGAAGCCAACATATTCTCAATAAATCTCCAAAAAAATCAATATTTTTATAATAAAATTGGTAACTAGCCGTTGTTTTCAGAGTAAAAGCTGTAAAAATCCAATTAAGTATCACAGCCAATTTTGTCACAATAGCCATCATTTTCACAATAAAGTCTCTATTAAGACATTTTCTATAAACAACTCAATATTTTCAGAACAAAAGTTCTTAAAGCCCATTATTTTCACACTAAAAGCTGTTGAAGTCAGCACAAAACCCCTCATTTTCACAATAAAATCTCTGAAAGTTGGGAAACGCCAATAGTTTCACACTAAAACATCTACAGAGAACTGCTTTCATTACTGACGCTTTAAAAGCGAGTTTCTTTAATGTACTTAAGAAATTCAATATTTTCATGAGAGAAATTACAAAACTGTTTTTTCAATTAAAAAATCAACAGGTATTTTTCACAATAAAAAACCCGCAATAATTAAATATTTTCACAGTAACTAAACGGCTACAGAGCCAGTATTTCCACAATAAAAAAGGTTGTTTTACACCAAAATCTCAAAAACATTTAACATTCATAATAAATACCTGGAAAAAGTTGATATTTTCACCATAAGAGCTCTAAAAAGCCTGTTTTTCACAATAAAATATCTGAAAAACGCTGCCGTTAAAAAACCCTGACTGTAACGGCCCTAAACATGATTTCACAATAAAACCCATTCAAATCTAATGTGGAAATATATCCACCACGCATGCTCTAAATTTTTCACAATAAAAGCTCTAAAGAAGCCCCTGCTTGCACAGTGAAAATTCCAAGTCGTTGCCAGTGGAAACGGAGCGACTCGGAGTGTAAAAATGAATGGCGACAACGGGCAGAGAGGAGCCGGCGTGGCACCGTTCGCTCGGTGTTCTCGAAGATTTCCCGGGCTTCCTCCCAGCTGCATCGTTCCTCCACACATTCACGCTCCATGTTTCCCTGTTTCATTTCCTCCAGGAAGCTGTTGGCACGGCGACGGCGAAGGAGCTGCGACGCCGCGGCGCCGTCCAGGAAAACTGCAACCGCAAAGAAAGCGCATCAATAGAAAAGCGGCCGTGGCCAACGGACGCGTGTGCAAAGCCCTCGTTTTCACCGTAAAAGCATCGAGTGACGGCTCATGCAAACAACAAGGCCCCGAAGCAGCCAGGAATTTCACAATAAAAGCTTTAAATATCCAACGTTTAAAAACAGAAAACACTACAAAAGATGTTATTTTCACTATAAAAGCAATAATAATCCAAAATTTCAGAATGAACGCTCTAAAAAGCCAATATTTCCACAGTAAGACTTTGAAGAGGTTGCTATTTTTGCATGTGAAAAACAAAACAAAAAAAAACATTTCATAATCAAAGTTTAAAAAAAAAACTTTTTTTCACTCTAAAAGCTCTGAATAGACTCTCGATAAACGTGCTCTTCAGTCAATGGCTGCACAATAAAAATAAAAATAAAAAAATCAGATTTTCACATTAAATGTTCCAAAGATCCTGTTTCACAGTAAAAGCTCTAAAAATGGAACTTCCTTCAGAAAAGCTACACGGTGCCTTCAAACTGTTTCCAGTGTAGAAACAATGTTTTTCACAATAAAAGCTCTAATATCCAACATCTCTAAAATAGCAGCTGAATTCCAATAACAATTCTGTTTCACAATAAAACTAAAAAATAACTTTGTTCTACTAAATCTTTTTTTTAAAAGGTCCTGTTTTTCCAATATAAGTTTTATAAAGTCAGTACTTTCACCATAAAAGCTGTGAAAGGTAACATTTTAACAGTGAAAGCTCTAAAATAAATCTGTTTTCAAACTAAAAGTATTAATCTGTTTTTAGAAGAGCACTGAAAGAGTGTTTTGCAAAATAACTTAAGCCTGTATTTCCACAATGAAAGCTTTTCAAAGCTAATAATTTTAAAGTAAGATACTTTAATTCAATGTTACCATAATGAAAATTCAAAGAAGCCAACATTTTCTCAATAAAAGCTCCAAAAAATCAATATTTTCATAACAAAATTGATAATTAGCCACTGTTTTTAGAGTAAAAGCTGTAAAAACACAATTAAGTATCACAGCCAATTTTGTCACAATAGCCATCATTTTCACAATAAAGTCTCTATTAAGACATTTTCTGTAAACAACTCAATATTTTCATAACAAAAGTTCTTGAAGCCCAGTATTTTCACACTAAAAGCTGTTGAAGTCTGATGGTGTCAGCATAAAAGCCCTCATTTTCACAATAAAATCCCTGAAAGCCAGTATTTTGGGAATCGCCAATAGTTTCACACTAAAACATCTCAAACAATCAATCAATCTTTATTCGTCAATCATAATCGCCGATTATCTGCAGGCGAGAACTGCTTTCATTACTGACGCTTTAAAAGCTAGTTTTTTTAATGCATTCAAAAAATGTAATATTTTTATGAGAGAAATTATAAAACGACTGTTTTTTTTCAATAAAAATCAAAAGGTATTTTTCACAATAAAAAAACAGAACCAGTATTTCCACAATAAAAGTAGTTTGTTTTTCACCAAAATCTCAATAATAAATGGCTGAAAAAGCCGATATTTTCACCCTAAAAGCTCTAAAAAGCAGGTTTGCACAATAAAATATTTGAAAAACGCAGCCTTCAAAAACCCTGACTGTAACAGCCCTAAATATGATTTCACAATAAAAGCATTAACAATGCAATATTTTCAAAATAACTGGCTCTAAAAAGGTGGCATTTTCTTTCACATTAAAAGCACCAAACTGTGCCTATTCTCATAACACCCAACATTTTCAGAATAAAAGCTCCACAAAACACTGCTGCTCATGCCATAAAAGTACCAAACCCGCTGAATTTCACAGTAAAAGCTCTGGAAACGTAGTGACCAGTTTGTCTTTTGAGTCTTAACGTAAGGAAACTCGTTTGTCCCCAGATGTGGGCGGGGCCTGATCTATGACGTAATGGAGGTGAGCATGTTAGGTGGGGTCAGAGGTCACGCGTTCCGCCCCTCCTGCCCCCACACACACCCTGTCGGCGGCGGTGGACGTACCGTTGGCGGCGTCGCTCAGCTGGACGAGCAGGACGAGGCCCAGGCATCGACAGACAAGGCCAAGCATGGCGGCGGCGGACGGACGGACGGACGGGCGGTGGACGGACGGACGGACGTGAGCTGAGTGCGTCGTGTGGACGTTAATGAGTCCGAGTGTGGACGGAGACGAACGGGAGGCTGGACCGGAGGACGACGACCTCAGCGGGGGCGGAGGGGAGGGGCGGGGCTAAACGGGGGGGTGGGTTCATAGGTGAACAACACACAGGTTTCACTCTGCCAGAAGAGCAGACAAAGAGCCTGAAGGGCAGCAACAGTTCCCAAAAAAGTTGGGCCACCGTGTCAAATGTAAATGGCAGCAAATTGGACGATTCATAGAAGGTTAAAGCCCCAAATTTAGACCAACGTCAAATCTGAGAAATGTCATCATGTTTGAAAATGATGTGAGCATGTTGAATTAGATTCAATGGACACGTTTCAAAAAGTTGGGTCAGTGGTGAGAGTTCTTCCAGACCAACTGGTGGGTCATGTGACCGTGAATGGGATGATTTTCCTCGCTCTGTTGGTCATTTTGGGCATGAAGTTCTTCCTTTGGTCGCTTATTTTCTCCATTTTTGTTCATTTTTCTTGATTATTTGGTACATGTTTGCTCATTTTATTGGTTATTTTTCCTAATTTTTGTTTAATTTTATAAATTATTTCTTTTTGTTCATTTTATTGGTTATTTTGTTCATTTTTGCTAATTCTCTTCATTGTTTCATGCATTTTTATTTATTCATTATTTTCTTCATTTTCTTCCTTATTTTATTCATTTTTATTCATTTTCTTCATATTTTCTTCACTTTTATTCATTTTCTTTATTATTTTTTCATTTTCATTCATTTTCTTCATTATTTTCTTCGTTTTGGCTCATGTTCATCAGAAGTAAAGACGGTGAGGGGTTTGGTTCATGTGGAGTTCCTCAGAGGTCTGTACTCGCTCCATTGAACTTCTCTTTTTTTTCCTTTCATCTCATTCAGAATTAGTCACGACCTCTACGTACTGCATTACCCACGAGCCTCTGCTGCTGTTGCCATGGAGACCAGGACTTGAAACGCTGCGGCGGAGTGAAACGTGCAGCTTCCGTCCTTCCGACTTTTAAACGTGGTGACATTTTCTCTGTGTCACCATTGTGATTGAACCGTCTCCTTGTTTGTCCAGTTTTTCAGACTAAAGTCACTGTTGATCTGTAGATGATTTACCCATTGATTCTGCTTCAATCAACCTCGTCCACCGTCCAGTCACCGGTACCGAGCCGTCGGCAGTAACGGCCCCCCCGCCGGCGTCACTCGGACAGTTTGGACCAGTTTATCGTTGCTCTTTGGGAACGTTAAGTTTTTTTTCTCCTTTTCCCCAGAGATTCGCATTAATGCAGGACAAACGTCGTCGAAAGGCCAAACACGGGGGCAAACGTGGATTTTTTTTATCGTGTAGGGCATGAATGACTTGATGGAGAATTAAAAACAAAATTCATCCCTTACGTGAGGTTTGGCCCAGATGACCCATATTTAGTGAAAACATGTACCGGGTCCAGAGAAACAAACAAAAAAAAAAGGCTTGGAACCAACTCCAAACCCAACAGGAAGTCAGACATTTTAAACCAAACTTGGAATATTTGCCCCATTTTCACCATTTCCGGACATTCAATTTTCAACAAACTGCGACAAATTTAATCAGAACAACATCATATTTGGTCGGTTTCCTGTAAAGACAGTTGTGGTTTAAATTTTCCGAAATGATGACTTTCTGTTGGATGGTTTTGCTCTGGTGACACAGGAAACAAATGTAGGGTTTTTCTGAAATTGTCCTTTGTACATGTTAAAAAATGCCTGAGTTTTGTCCAAGACACAAAACACTCGGTAGAAACATGCATCAGATCCAGAGAAACAAAAAAAACTCAGATCCGAACTTTAAACCCAACAGGAAGTCAGACATTTTGGACTAAACTTGGAATATTTGCCCTATTTTTGCCATTTACTGGAATTTGAACAAATCTCTCTTAAAAACTTAGAGCAAATTAAAATTTAGTCAGTTTCATCCAGGAACTGTGTGGGTTCAGTCTGTGTCCTGTGGCTCCGCCCACAGCCAAAAACATCCACTAGGGTTAGCTTACAGTAAGTGGTCAATCAAAAGTCCCATTGATATGAATGTGGGTGTGTGTGATGAACTGGTGTGTACCCCGCCTTCCCCCGTGTCCAGCCCACTGTAGAGTGTCCACAGGCGGGAAACGAAATGAAATAAAAGCCTCGATAGACAAGAGGTCACAGTGACCTTGACCTTCGACCTTTGGCCACCAAAGTTGTTGAACTTCTTCACCTCCAACTGTGTGTTTTTGCATAATTTTGTGACATTCTGTCCAGTCGTTCCTGAGGCACCGTGTTTTAATGGGAAAAATAATGGTGGCCACGATGAGTCCCGGGGGGGGTCGCCGCTCGTACCCCCGGGGGGTCGCCGCTCGTACCCCCGGGGCGTCGCCGCTCGTACCCAGGGGGTCGCCGCTTGTACCCAGGGGGTCGCCGCTCGTACCCCCGGGGCGTCGCCGCTCGTACCCCCGGGGGTCGCTGCTCGTACCCAGGGGGTCGCCGCTCATACCCCCAGGGCGTCGCCACTCGTACCCCAGGGGGTCGCCGCTCGTACCCCTGGGGCGTCGCCGCTCGTACCCCTGGGGCGTCGCCGCTCGTACCCAGGGGGTCATGAGGAGACATTTGAAGCCGGCATCACCGTGTGCCTTAAATCTGCTCGTCTAAAACACACGACGACACAGTTTGAACCACAGACATGTTTAATCACAGCTTTGTACCACGTCAGCAGTACAGTCGCAGTACTTTTACTCATGTACACTTTTACTCATGTACTCATGAAACCGTCTACATGACATAGTTACAGTTCATGTTCCACAAATATCTACCAGGAAAGTTCTGCTCCCATGTTTTTATGTTGTTTTAAATTTTTGCAATAATTACGTGTTTCTACATCGTTTATATATTTTATAGTATTTGTGTACTTTGTGTACTCTGTGTACTTTCCTGATTTATTTCCTAAACTAGTTTCTGTTCCAACATGGGAGACGACGTTTGCTCCGTCGGCTTCTCATTGGCTGTCGTCACAGTGGGCGGGTTCTTTAGCGTAGACTCCACCCACTCCACAAAGTTGGCCATGTTGGCGTAAACCCCATAATAGCCCGGGTGCGGGCAGCCCCGCCCCCAGCCGACCACGCCCAGCAGGAAGTGGGTGGAGCCGTACTGCGTGACCAGCGGGCCGCCGTCGTCGCCGCGGCAGCTGTCCTGGCTGCCTTCCAGGTACCCGGCGCACAGCATGTTGGCGGTGAAGTTGAAGCCGGCGCGCCGGGAGCACTGGGAGTTGGGGAGGACGGGGACGGACATGCGGCGGAGGACGGGGGACGGCGTCGGTCCGGGGGGGTCGGCGTTCCCGCCGCCGGTCCGCCTCCCCCACCCGGACACAGTGTGGTACCGCGCCGGCAGCAGCTCCCGCTCGGCAAAGTCCCGCCTGGGGAGGCAGACCGGGATCACGAAGCGGGTCAGGGTCAAAGGTCGAGTCAGCCGGAGGAGCCCGACGTCGCTGTCACCGGTGTCTGAGACGTAGGCGGGGTGGGGGATCGCCACGGAAACGGGAAGCCTCTGCTCGGAGCCGTCGACAGCGTCCAGGTCGTGTTCGCCTGGAGGCGGAAAAAATATAGAATTTATAAAACTAAAACAGACCAAAAATGAAGAATTTATCAAATACATGTAGACAATGTGAAGAAAATACTTTATGCTGATACGATGATGATACTTTAATAAACAATAAAATTAAAAAACTGGTTGAAAACGTGAGAAACAAGATTTAAAATGAAACGTTAAATATGAAAATAGGAGCAAAGATTTATAATAAATATGTCACAAAAGATTTATTATATATAAAACATAAGATCTTTAATAAATATGACATAAGATTTATTACGTATAAAACATAAGATTTATAATATATGACGTAACATTTATTATATATATACAGTATATAACAAGATTTATAATAAATATGACAAAAGATTTATTATATACAAAACATAAGCTTTATAATAAATATGACATAAGCTTTATAATAAATATGACATAAGATTTATTATATATAAAACATAAGATTTATAATATATATGACATAAGATTTATTATGTATAAAACATAAGATTTATAATATATGACATAAGATTTATTATATATATACAGTATATAACATAAGATTTATATATAAAACATAAGATTTATAATAAATATGACAAAGTTTATTATGTATAAAACATAAGATTTATAACATATATGACATAAGATTAATATACATATATAAAACAAGATTTATAATAAATATTACAAAAGATTTATTATATATAAAACATATGATTTATAATAATGACAAAAGATTTATGTATAAAACATAAGGTTTATAATATATACAGTGGGGACAATAAGTATTGGGCAACATAAAAATGTGCAAGTTCACCCATTTAAAAAGATAAGAGAGG
>JAQQAE010013857.1:0-12597 GCA_029823295.1 Pseudamia nigra | reverse complement strand
AGAAACAATAAACACTGACTTTAAGCTGTAAGTATATTTCCCCAATACTTCAAAAAACCTGTTTTGTTTAACCACCTGTCATATCTGTTTTTCTACCTTTCTAGACAAGAAAAAATGGGTCAACATCAGACCGGACTTTACATCTATGCCCCTTTTCTAGTACCTACTCAGCACCATATCCTAGTTTTGTTTTTCACCTTTGCACACTGTACTGCCTATAATTAACTGCTCACAAATAAAGAATTGCACTGTTATGTGATTGTCATGCTTTTCTATTCTGTCTGAAGTACACTCATGGGAGAAGAGTAAACCTACAACCCAACAGGTACCTATGACGTTTTGGTGTAGTGATGGCTCATAAATAACTAAAGTTACCTAAAATAAGTTATTTTCCTTTCCAGGTGAAGTCATCACAAAAACACTACTCTTGTATATGTCAGTACAGATGAAACTGCTCACTGTAGTCATATCTACACATTCTGCATTTCATAATAACAGGTTAGTGTTTAGTTGGATTCAGTGCGTTTAGCCACAATTTACATTATGCCTCACAATTCTGTCGAATGAATTACACTAAAGCTAATGTGTCAAACTGCTTGGAGTATTTTCAATAACAAAAAAATAAATCATTTTGTCACTTAATATTGGAACCTTTACATATAAAATATATAGACAAGTGGAGACATATCTGCAAAATGTACAAACCTTTGTTCTCACAATAGATACAATAGTCATGGGAAGGTACTGTATGACAAACATTTGTAACTGTTTGCACAAGTGGTTCATCACAGCATTTCTCTGTCCTCATCTGCATCGACCACTAGTTCAAATGCTGCTGCAGGTTCATCACATGAAGTCTTATAAGTCTCTCCATGACTTTAACACAGATTATACAGATCACAACATGTCAGCATCATTGTCGTACCGGGTCCTGAAATCTGGCACTAGATCATCATTGTTACAGTAAGAAGCAGGTCTTCAGGTAGGAGTACGTGCAGCAAAGTGATGTTTATTAACCAAAAATATAATCGAACTGAAAAACAACAACCTCAGGGTACTTAAATAAAACAACTAAAATTAAATGTTAACAGAAAAAACTTGTCTACAGAATCACAGCAAGCTGCCACTTCGCCTCCTTTTCACTATCTCTGAATACTGATATTTATGCCTTCTCACTCTCACCTGCATGGACCCTACCATCGGAACAAGTAAGGGGAGGGGAGAGTACAATAAGAAATTAACACCACTAATATACCACCTACAAATAAACCAAATATATAAATGGTATTCCTGCTGACATCAAAACAAATCTGACAATAACACATAAATCTAAGTGTCTGATTTTAACAAAAATGTTAAACTACAGAAATCTTCCTCCCCCTCTTACCTGCTACTATTCCTGTGCCCTGTTTAACTCACTGCTCAGGATCTAATCAGCCAAACCTATGCTCGCTCTTCCTAACGAGCTCTTGACCTCAATAGAGTGAAAAAAAAAAAAACACAACACCGAAACACAATACAAATAAAGAAACTGATATCATGAAACAAAACTATACATGATACTTTTGGGAAAACAGGGTGTAGTGAAAGGGGGGAGAGAGCACCCCTTTCACAGCTGGATGTCAGTCATTCCTTTTACAAGGCAACGCCACCTTCCCTTCAGCCTGTCTGTCTTCACCTCCTCTCGCCTTCATCTTCACACTACTGTATGACTTCCCAAAGCCTCCTGTACTTTTCCTCTGGTTTTCTTCTCTGGCTCTTTTGTTGTAACTTTTGTTTGATTAAAAGCCACATACAGAGCTGCAAGTAACGTATTTTCCGGGTGATATGCCGCTCAGGTATGTTAGTCACACGAGCCAAAAAATGTATAATGAAGAAGAAAAAAACCCATATTAGTCGCTCTGCAGAACAGGTTGCACCTGTTTGGGGAATGCGCGTCAAACGCGTGGCGCGCCAGAAGGGACAGCTCGCGGCTCGTCTCCTCTAGCAGCTGTCAGTGTGAATTTATTCAAAATACAAGTCGCTCCGATGTTTGTCGCACCCTTGCTAGACTATGCAAAAAAATGCGACTTTTAATCCGGAAAATATCGTACATCATCGCCTCCATGTCCTCCATTGTGGTTGTGTTGCACACAAATGCTGACAGCAGAGTTTCGGAACGCTACTCCGCCTTCACGGGTAGTACTCACTTGCAATGGAAAAGGAACTAAACTGAGCCGAGTAGAGTAGAACCGAGCTGAGCCGAGCAGAGCCGAGCTGAGTAGGCACTAGTGGAAAAGGGGCATTAGTTTCACCTGGGCCAGAGTTGTTACAGAGTCATTAGGGTCCCTGTCCCTGAACAATGCAAGGGTGTGGGGGGAGGGTTGCACTCCCCGTTGTTTCAAGACCACCCCGAATTGCTAGAGCCTCAAATCATGCCTCGGATTTGTTTCAAGCTTTCCATTCGATCACTGTATGCTTTCTCAGTTATTCTCCTCACTGTGCCTATGCAGCGGCTGAAAACAGTGAGTGAAATTAAGAAGAAAACAATAAATATCACAGAAATATCATATTTTGGAGCCAATAAGGTACATTTGGTAATATTCCCATAAAGGCAGGCATGCATAGGTGTGCAAATGTAGTAATATTAGAGCTTCGTATCTGTGTCTGTCTGCTGTGTGAGACAGAGAGCAGATGTGTCAGTTGTCACTCTAAAGGGAAGAGAGAAAAGAAATAGAAAAGACCACAATATTTCTGCCGAGTATTGTCTAATCTCACCTGTACAGTGTACTATGGCACAGTTGCATGCAGATATTTGCAGCATAAACAGTCACACAGTCTACAATACCTTCATGTTCACACATATTCATGCCAGCCAGTACACAATCATGTCATTTTCTCACCAGATCCATGAGGTAGTCACTTGGAAATAAACATGGAACTGACCAAATATGGCGATGTCAAGCTCAACAGTTAAATCAGGAATGACAAATCATGCTAATTATCCTCCAGCGGCTGCCAGTTTTATCATATCTTACTGTGGCAATGTCTCAGCAGAAATATAGTAGCTATCGATGGAGTACTTGTTGCATGTTTGCTATGCTATGCTTTCATTGGTCATTGGTGATATTTTCTGCAGGTAATAAATGTTGTTTATAAGGTAGTCAAACTCCTCAGTTGTTTGGGTGGATCGATTTGTTGGCATTTTTTTTTTTTGCCCAGCATCATTGCTACATGCTCACAGCGAGCTGAGCAGTGGTGTCTAGAGTAAACACACACAGTGTTGAAGTAGAAGTACTGTTACTTCAAAATTTTAATTACTCAAGTAGATGTACTCATTAAAGTAAGTTTTGAGGAAGAGTGAAAATGTCTTATAAAAAAACCACTCAAGTAGTGAAGAACATCATGATGTGCCTTGCATATTGCACGTGCACACGCACATTAATGTCATCAATACAGTGACAGATTCAGAACCAGGAAAATGTACAAATAGATGAGGTCAAATACTGTTTAATCTCGAACATAAAAACTTAAGATGAGCTCAAAATTTGCCTGTTGCAAGATTTATAATTCATATAATTTTTTTTTCTTATTTGCTTGATTATTTTCTTAATTTTCACCAAGTGTATTGTGCATTTTGTTCAGTTTTATTGGTTTCAATCATTTTTGTTAACATATTTTCTCATTTTTTCAGTTTTGTAGATAATATTGCACATTTTTATTAATTTGTTTCATTGTTTGTTCTTCACTTTTGCTCATTTTGTTTATTTTATTAATTTCATGCATATTGTTGATTTCTGATTATTTTGTGCCTTTTGTGTTAACTGACTTGATTATTTTGTTAATTTTGCACTTTTGTTGGATCTTATGTTTTTTTTCTGTCATTTCCTTCTTTATTGGGCTGCTACTCATTGAGTTGAGTAACTCAGTAGAAGTAAATCAATGTAACCGAGTAATAGTAATCTGTGAAGTAACTACTCACACATGTACATTTCTTGGAAAATGTTACTCAAATGCATGTAAATACAGCAGAGCAGCAGAGGCTCCAGAGGGTGGTCAAGACGGAACAGAGGATCATCGGCTACCCCCTCCCCTCCCCGAAAGACATCTATCTATCCCGCTGCCTCGACTCCGGCCGGCATCACCAGAGACTGCACCCATCCTGCCTTGCCCCTGTCTGACCTGCAGCCCTCTGGCAGGCGCCACAGGTCCATCAGAACCACAACAAGCAGACTCGGGAACAGCTTCTTTTCACAGTCACCATACTGAACACACACATACACTGATCACCTCCCACTCTGCCCCTCCCCATCCCACACTACAGACGTGCACCAACACAGACAAATGCATACATTTCTTTACACTATATGCAGCTGGACTGTAAATTTTCATGCAACCACAGTTGGACAACTTCTATATGCAATAACTGTAACCGCAGCATCTATTCCAGTATTTCTATTCTATTTTTGCACTATTTTATTCTATTTATTTTATTGATTTGTACATGCTTTTAAAATGTAACTATTTTCATCTGTGTAGCAAAACACCAAGGCTGCTACAATTTTTAGTGTACAATGACAATAAAGGCCTCTGATTCTGAGTATATGTACTTGAGTACTACCCACCTCTGAAGGTGAGGAGACAGGTTTTCGGTTGGTTGCTGTCAGCAAATTCACCACTAGATGCCACTAAGTCCTACACAATGGACCTTGAAATTGATAGAAAAAGAATTGTTTTTTTTTTAGTGGTAAACAGAATTGTATGACTCAGTTGTGATGAAACACATCAGCACCGGTGATGACACTCATACATATTCACAAACATGTAAAAATCAGTGTTTTCTGAGTGAAAACGGCCAACCTCTCTACTTTCTGTCACAGTCTTTTTCATATTTTCTTCCTAGATGATGACATGTGGGTTTAGTTTTAAACACATTTATATTATGAAATTTGTAGGGAAAAAAACCCTCTCATCTCTCTAATCAGGGTTCAACGTTCCACCTATGATTCCATTGTACACTGACAAACCTCATTTATTTTGTGGTGATTTGAATTAACGCTGTTATATCAGTGCATTCAGAACCGCAGGTGACAGACAGGATTTTTCAATTCAATTCAATTTTATTTGTATAGCGCCAATCATACTCGAAGATTATCTGTAGGCACAGGATTAGTGATTTAACCTTGTAAAACTGGTGATGGCTTGAATCCGAAATAATGCATTGAAATGCTGTGGTGAAACAACACAGACTACATAATCACTCTGTTAGATGAGGAAAATGTTTATGTTTAAGAGCACTTCAGGTTTTAGGTTCTGTGTTGGAAAAGACTGCATAATGACAAGAAATAAATGCTTTTCTTAGGTGGTAAAAGAGAACAAAACTCTAACTCTTTTATTTCATCATTTGGCTCTGCATACATGTCCGTGATTGTCTGTTTGCCTGATGTCCCTGAACACCTCCTGTCTAGCATCCACACCTGACATTCAGACACTAATTGCTGCACTCTCAGGCTCTTTGTGAATTTTCAAGCCCATTTAGAAGGTGGAGTTAGACTCAGACTGTGGTTAAAGTCAATTACAATGAACTCTGTATACTGACACAAAACCTTTGACATATCAGTTGCCTTAAATATGCTTTACCACATTACTCTCTGCTGTTTTATTCTTGCAGCCCAGAAACACTGCTAAGAAAATTATTGCCTTTACACTATTTAACATCAAGTCTGTCTTTGTAAGACGGTATTTACTTAAGGTTCTTCTATAATTCTCCACCCACCTGCTATGGTATAGCTGTAGCTCTTATTTCAGTACACAGTTGTAGTGCTGCATTAACATATCCCGTCTGTCTGTCAAATGGCCTCATTGCCTCTTAATGAGACTCAACTACAGTGATCAGTGTTTTGCCAGCAAGGTCAAAAGAGAAATGGAAAAAGAAAAACATCTGACAATATGTTAGAATTTAAACCATGCTTTCATGATGTTTTAGTCTAGCCATTTATTTTCATATTTATATTAGTTTGTAACTGTTTGAGTTGAATACTGTGAAAAGCCATTTATATTGGCTTTTCACAGAATTTTAGAAATGCTGGAATGTAAAAAATAAAAGCTGTGTTTTCTGTTGAAACATGTTTGACACCTCTCTATAAAAATAGAGCATATGTGGCAGAACTATAAAAATCCCTATGGACAAAAAAAGAATGAATCAAATAAACAGTCATTATTTTTTGAACACAGTAACAGCAGTATTGAGGAGACAAGGAAGTCTGGGCTTCTCTGCGACCCTGAGCAGAATAAGCAGAAGATGATGGATGGATGGATGGATGGATGGATGGATGTGAGGAGCATAGATATAAATTTATGATATGTAACCTTTAAACATAACTGTATATTTTGAAAATTGAATTGTTGTGTATAACTTATCTTCTACCCGGTGCATTGTAAAGCAGAAAGCAGATGGTGCATTGCTCTCCACCATGTGCCCATGCATAATAACACTCTTTGTGCATCTGAGACCACGTTGGTATTAAAATTAGACAGGCACATGGTGTGCTGCTATCTTCTGCACAAAACAGTTGCACCACTGACTGACAACAACCTGGCCTTTGGCATAAAAAACATGTCAGTGACCAGTATCTCAGAGGCCCTGAGTGTATAGCGCTTTGAAGACACGTCTCCATGTAGAAGTGTACTGTACATACTGCAACAATTACACTACCAGTCAAAAGTTTGGGGTCACCCCAATTTTTTTAATACATATGTCAAACTGGCCATTTTTTCATGTTAAGAAAAAAAGAAAAACAACATTTATATGTGATGAAGAAATATTTCAATACACAATTCAAATTTTAAATTGGCAAAAAAGTGCATATCACCTTTTGGTATCAATAGAAAAACAGGTCAAGTGAGAACCATTGACTGTTCTGATAAAAAGTGAGACTTCAATTGAGCTTTTTACGTAAGTGTTTATGAACTGCTTGGAGTGCATTGAAGCATATACTGTACTTTGACTCATTATTGCTCTGGGTGCCCAGAATTTGTTGAGTAATTAAAGCCAAAGTTTTGGTTTATTTTGACAAAAGTTGGTGTTATCATTATTAAATAGACCAGTCCTGATATTTACCCAATTATTTAGGTGTTCTCACAATCCCACTCTCCACCAACTGGAGGTGAGCCACGATGCGGCTCACACACATGGACCCGATGTATATCGCCTACCTCTCTTACTGACTCTGCATGCAGACAATGCAATCAAACTGAAAATCACCACCCTTTATACTGAAGAAGTCCAGTAGAAGTCTGTATGTGACCACAGACGACTGAGGCATATGCTATGCACTCAATAAATGTGAATATGTGGTACTGTGACATAATTCAGCCCTTTAGGAGCTGAGCTGGTGAGCTCGAACCAGTCATCATATTGTCACCCTGACAGTAAGATGAAAGTAATGATCACAGACTTTTTGCTTTAGATTTTGCACTTTAGCCATCCAAAATAGGGCCCTAAGAGTCTGAGGGCAGGAAAGTACTGTATGGTCACAGGGTGACCTCCTCCAGAGGGTGTTTGGGTTGACATATCTCTCCTTTTAGAGATGTGGTGAGAAGCTCGGCCATCCAGGAGGAGTTCAGACTAGAACCTTTGCTCCTCCACATCAAGAAGAGCCAGTTTAGGTGGCTTGGGCATCTGATCTGGATACCTTGCTGGTGAGGTGTTTTGGACTTGTCCAACTTGGAGAAAGCCCAAGCCAGACCCTGGACACACTGGAGTGCATCTCTGGAGTCTCCTAAGGAAGCAAGAGGAGGTGGCTGGGAAGACGGAGGCCTGGGCCTCTCTGCTTAGGCTGTTATCCTCAGACCTGAATAAGCCAAGCATGCATGGATGGACGGACGGATGGATGGATGGACAATGACATTAGCATCAGTGGTCTGATTTGGTCTAACTGACCTAGAACTAATTCCAAACCTGTTTGTTCCTAAAGTAAGAATGGAAAAATACAAAAGGGATGTGACATTTAAACACATTCTACTTAATTAATAATGAATTAATAAGCTGGAATGTCAAGTAATAACACACATTCATTTCAAAGATACAGTAGAGAAGCACTCAGCCATGCATGAAATAACATTGCAGCTTTGATGTATCAGGGTTCAATACATTTTTACTCAAAACCAAAAAGATTAATATGAGACTAACCATTTGTGATTGTGATCAACCAGTTAATTGAGAAATACCTAAAATGCCAAATGAAGAATTTAATTAAATAAAATAATTAAAGCTGCAAGCACTAATGATTGGACTCTTGCCCCTTTGCACACATCCAAGCAGACTGCAATCGAGGGAGTATATTGTATGCATGGAGATCTTCCAGCATGTCTCCATTTTGGATGTTGTACAAAACAAAATAAATATTTTTGTTTGGCAAAAAAAAGTGTGACACATTCAACCAAAAGCACACAGTCGTGGTGGTGGGAGTATAATGCTTTGGGGTTGTTTCTCAGCCAGTGGGACTGGCAACCCAGTAAAAGTGAATGACATTATGAAAAACAACTGTAGTTTAAAATACTGAAGGAAAACAGGATGTGAAAAACATTTGACCTTGTGCAGCTTTGGACCTACCAGCAAGACAGCAATCCAAAGCAAACTGCAATGTTTGCTGATAATTTTTTCCTAGGTAATGATGTGAATGTTGTGGACAGACCAAACCAGAGTCCAGATCTGAGAATCTGTGAATTGAGCTTATGATCAGAGCGATGGAAAGGAACCCTTCCAAACATAAGACTCTCAGACCTGTTCTAAAAGAAGACAGATTTAAACTTGTAGAGTTATACAAAAATGTGTTAAGTACAGAAAGCATTTGGTGGTTGTGATCACTATGCAGTTGATTCTGAAACAT
This sequence comes from Pseudamia nigra, assembly GCA_029823295.1. Classification (NCBI taxonomy): domain Eukaryota; kingdom Metazoa; phylum Chordata; class Actinopteri; order Kurtiformes; family Apogonidae; genus Pseudamia; species Pseudamia nigra. The sequence continues at coordinate 3,727 of JAQQAE010013857.1, read as the reverse complement.
AGATGTAATTGAGTTTTCATCCAAGTGTATCACAGATTTCAGAAAATGCATGCGTGTATGCATGAATGTGTGTATGCATGTTTCCATCCACCTGTATGTACTTCATAATTTTTTTTTCATTTTCTGCCAAATATCTTTCTCCAACAAGCTCATAGGAAGGTGATCTAAAATATTTCCACTTGTTGCAGTTTGGGACATTGTGTAAAATGTAGATAAAACAGCATACAGTGATTTGCAAATCATTTTGAACCTATTCAATTGAATTTACTACAAAGACCATGTTCAAAATGAAAAAAAATGTTCAATTTATTTTGAATTTGATACCTTCAGCACATTCCAGAAGAGCTGGGACAGGGGGCAACAAAAGACTGGGGAAGATGAGGAATGTTAAAAAAAACACCTGTTTGCAAGATTCCACAGGTAAACAGGTTACCTTGAGAATGTCATGATTGGGTATAAAAGGAACATACCCAAAATAATTGGATGAAGTTCACCACTTTGTGAACAACTGCATGAGCAAATAGTACAACAGTTTGTTTCTGAATGTACAGTCACAAGGAATTTAAGGATATGATCATCTACAGTCCATAAAATCATCAAAGGATTCAGAGAAGCTGAAGAAATTTCTACAAGTAAGCAGCAAGGACAAAAACAACATTGAATGCCTGTGACCATTGATTCCTCAGGTGGCACTGCATTAAAAACCCACATCATTCTGTAAACGATATTACCACATGGGCTCAGGAACACTTCAGAAAATTATTTTCAGTCACACAGTTCATCACTATGTCTACAAGCACAAGTTAAAACTTTACCATGAAACGTGACATTCATATTTCAGCAACACCCAGAAATACCGCGTGTTTCTCTGGACCCAAGCTCATCTGAGATGGACTGACACATCTTTGAAGGCACCATTGAAAAAGGTACATAGAGGTTTTGGAGGAATATTTGCTGCATCCAAGCAGTGTCTTTTTCAGGAATGTCGCTGCTTATTTCAGTAAGACAATGTCAAGAAACATCCTACACGTGTTACAACCGTGTGACTTTGTAATAAGAGTGGAGGCACTAGACTGGCCAGTCTGCAGTTCATACCTGTCACCCACTGAAAATGTGTGTGGACAATATGGTGGTGCAGCAGGTAGCACTCATGCCTCACAGCTCTGGGTTTGATCCCAACGCCGGACGGTGGGGCCTTTCTGTGTGGAGTTCGCATGTTCTCCCTTTGTCTGCTTGGGCTCTTTCCAGCTACTCTGGCTTCCTCCCACAACCAAAACATGTACTAGGTGAATTGGCTACTCCAAAATGTCCACTTTAAATTGACCGTAGTTGTGAATGTGAATGACTGTCTGTCTGAATGAATTATTGGTGATGGTTGGAGAGGCAGTTGGCGCAGATTGGCTGCACATTTCCGTTAGTCTGCCCCAGGGCAGCTGTGGCCACAGATGTAGCTTGCTACCACCAGGAGTGAATGTGGAGTGAATGAATAACGGATTCATTGTCAGCGCTTTGAGAAGCAGGCTTGAAAAGCGCTTCATAAATCCAATCAATCATCATCATCAAGCATTATGAAGCACAAAATACATCAACAGGGACCCCGGAATGCCAAGCACCAGAGTTGTACATCAAGCAAGAATGCGATAGAATTCCACCTACAAAGCTTCAACGATTAGTGTCCTCAGTTCATAAACACTTACTGAGTGTCATTAAAAGGAAATGTGATGTAAGACAGTGGTAAACATGACCCTGTCCCAATTTAGTTTATCAGGTTGAACATTAAATAGCTTGTCTTTGTAATGGATTCAATTCAAAATAGGCTGAGAAGGATTTGAACATCGTTGTTGTTCTTCTTTTATGTATTGTACTTTCCGGGTGATATGTCGCTCCGGAATATTAGTCGCACTAGCCAAAAAATGCATAATGAAGAAGAAAAAAGTGTGTATTAGTCGCTCTGCAGAACAGGTTGCATTTGTTCGGGGGAAGCGCTTCAAGCACTCAGACAGGCGGCCGTGTAGCCGTGGGCTTGATGCCAGAAGCGAGAGCTCGCGGCTCGCCTCACCGGGTAAGTGACGGCACCGACACATTCGGTGTTTAGCTGATGGCATGTATGGTTGTTACCGAAAATGTCTACATTTTAAATTATCAGTAGTACAGATGCGGCAGGTGAAGGTACACAAGCCTAGAGCGACGTCTAGCGCCTGTCGGTGTGACAAACACCCTATACTCAAAATTCTTTAATATATTCATCGCTCCGGTGTATTTGTTGCTCCTTCTAGCCAGACTATGCAAAAAACTGTGACTTGTAATCCGGAAAATACGGTACATTTTACACAATGTCCCAACTTCACTGGAATTGATGTTTGTATGAAATGCTCACCTATTGTCAGAGTGTAATATACAGGTTGGGTAGCTAAATGGTGGATGACATGGAGAGAAGATAAAAATTGTGAGGATAAGCAGTGTACTACTATAGAAAATTTGTTTCAGCCACCAAATGAGAAGACCACCTAAAGAAACACCATATTACTTAAATATTATTTATGTAAGACTTTGTTGGGAGTTTTACTGCAGTGTTTTTTACAGCTGAGTTTCACTGGTCATTCAGGGATTAATGAAACTGCTTTATAAATAAAGTTGATTGATTGATTGATTGAAACCCCGGTGGATCACTTTTGACCCATATGCATCACAGGGTTAACCCGATACCTTTAACAGCAGGAGCACTAAGTGACTCGAGTGATCCCAGCATTAGTAAATGAAGCGCCCCTTTAAACTGATCTCTAAGTGACCTCATGCCATCGGTCAGCGAAGTCTGGAGGCCGGTGTTTTTTATCATTTAGTTTTTAACCCCGATGTGACCTATCGGTATACAGTTTACTGAGCCAATAGTCTGGCATTTATCGAGTATGAAGGAGCAAGAGTGCTAATCGATAATTCATTTTGGCTTTGCTGCCATAACACCATAAACATCTGTGAGGAGCTGCTGGTTTTTACTGCTGGATTAGTGCTTGTACATAAGAGGGGCCTGGGTGAGGCAGCAGCCTGTCCTTTGGATGGCTGAACAGTTGGCTAGTCGGCTGCCAGCTCATCAAAGCATGGAAAAGGGCACTGAATATTGCTGTGACTGCCAACCATAGCTGTCAGTGCAGGTAACCACCTGTTTAGTTGGGGACGCTGGTGCAGCAGAGCTCATCGCAGCTGACACCGTTATGGTGGACTGGTGATGGTATTCATTCCCATTGCTGAGGATGAACCTACAAGCTGCACTATATGGACTTAAGTCCTGGGACAGCTGACTGGTGCACCCACGGGCATCGCTGCCATTCAAATATGAACATGTCCTCATTTTTGGTCACAAGCGCTGAATAAATGAATAAAAAGATACTTTATATTAACTGAAATGAATAAAAAGTGAAGCAAATAATCCAAAAGATAAAAGTCAAGAAAATGAATGAAAATTTTAAAAAAAATCTATCCTAAACAAAATGAATAAAAATGAGTACAGTGGAAGCTCGCACACCGACCGGTTCGGACACCGTTAAATTCAGAGAACGACGGAGGAAATTATTAAAAATTATAAAAAAAATTGATGCATACAGCGATGAATTATGCGGAGAACGAGGCCTCTGTCACTCAGAGCGCTAGCCGCTAATGCTAACGCTAGCCGCTATGCATTACTTCCGGGTCTTGCAGAAAATGACCCGGAAGTCAGCGCTAGCGTTATTAG
>JAQQAE010013856.1:0-12598 GCA_029823295.1 Pseudamia nigra | reverse complement strand
CCGGAGTGAGTTTTTCCATAGGAATCTACTTCACAGATTTCGCCTATTACGGGTTATTTTTGGAACGTAACCCCCGCAATAAATGAAGGTTCACTGTACTTCATGACGAGATAAAAAATGGACCTTACAGACGTAAGATGTGTATTTTATTATCAACTAAATTCAATTTAATTTATTTCTATAACTTAATGTCACAGATTCACAAGTACACATCCTCTGCACGTTGACCCTCACTTCAGCAAAACAGTGGTATTCAGTTGGTTGCTAGTAAATATAACACACTAGACCTTTTAAAGAATGTGTTGACATAAAAAGCAATTCTTTGAGCATCTCAAAAATTCAGCTTTTTAAAAATGCAACATTTTCATTCAGTGCATCATGTAGCATTTGCAGGATCTGGTGGTAATGTCAACAAAGTCATCCACGAAAGCCCTAATGCTGAAGATCACCTCAAACATAAACATCTCAGGTATCCAGGTGTTCTACTTGCTTATGTGCTTAAGGTTTTTAAAAAGGTTTTAAACGTGTTTTCCCCCTTGCTGTCTTGGTGCCTTACTGTATCCATCTGCACACCAGATAGAGCTTCACCAGATGGAAAGGAAAGAAAAGCTTTTCTTCTCTCTGTCTGTCTCCGTCTTGTCTGCATCATAGAGAAAACGTCTAGCACTATAGATTGAAAACAGAACCAATCTGTGCTAAACATAAGGCCAGCATCTGTTGGCGTGTTCTACCTATAGACCGCATTCATTTTCAGCTTGGACCCAGCAAGCAAAGCTGCCACATCATCAGTCTGCTATTAGCACAGTTTGCACAATGAGGAGCTCACAGAGCCTTAGCCATAAAACAAATCTGCTCCAATATGTCAGACTAGAGTGGAATGTAAGTAGTAACAACAGGACATATTGCAGGCATTGAAGTGTCTCTCAGCATTAATACCCTTACTTTTTTCACACTGATACACTGTATTAGTCAATATTCTAATTAAAAAGATGGGGAAAAATGACCAGGCATTAAAGCAGCCAAGTCCTTCAGTTTATTTGACCGTAGCCATCATTTATTCCTACTCTCAAATACAACCTCAAATATGACGGCATTGAAATTGTTCCCTTAGCAACAACATTTCCTTCTAGCATGTTTCCATGGTAACCACAAGAACATTTGCCATTGGACTGACACCCATGTCATGGCTAGGGGAAAAGGGGTCAGGGTGAGGGACAGACAGCAAAATTAAATAAATTCCTTAAAAGCATGAATCACACAAAACAAATGAAACATACAAAAAGTTGAGCAGGATAAAAATATAAAGCATGAAACACACACACGCGTGGGATGGGATTCAAACCTGTGTTTATTCACCTAGGACCCTCTTTGTAATATACATGTATTTTTGTAAAACTGCTTACAACAGGAAAAAGATTTGACAAGTGAAAAATTGTTTTCACGTTTATTGAAGACAAAAAGGGGAACAATTTTTCATAATGGTGGTATGGATCTGGATTTCCAATCATCAGCCATATGCCACAATAAATATCATCCAACTGGTCAACCCTGAAAACCTACATATAGCATCTGGAATCATGAGTTTATCATCAACAGAGCACAAGTTCTGAAGAAAAATCTGATTTTCCGCAGTGGTGAAACAAAATCTCACGTTCATCAGGATATATACTGTATATATTTTTTATCCTTTACAGATACACACATCTGATTGAAGCATACTGAATCTATGTGACCTCAGTTACACATTGGTGGGAGTCACATTTTCACTTCATCATTGTATAGCCTGGCTGGTTTTAAAGCTTGGTTAAACTATACTGAATATTAGGCGCCAGACAGGAAATAGCCTGTCACTTTAAGTTTCCATATCACAGTTGAGAAAAATTAAGAAAATCTTAATTTATACCCTTACTTTTTTGTAGTGTGACTGATAGCTCATAAGTCACTCTACAAAAAACATAGGAAAAACTCATAACACATTAAATTTCATGTTTGTTTTTTTCCATAAACACCATTAAAGAAGGAACAATACAAAAATGCATTCAGAATCACTAGTTAAATCTCAATAGCAGAACAGTATAACTTCAATTAAATTGTCAAATGCACAACACAATTATTTGGAGTCCACTAATCAATTAAAGTCCATTGAGTATATGAAATGTTAGTCCCATGATGACCTCTATGTAGATACCATAGAGGGTGGGTGTGTGTGTGTGAGGTGGGGTTTCATAAGGGCAGGTGTTGTTTTAGGAAAAAAGGGAAAGAGCAGGAGAAAGAAAAGAAGTGTGTAGAGCTGAGAGGCCACCGATCGCTTAGCGTTAGTTTGCTGTTCCTCACAGGTGAGAGTCACTGGATCCGAGCAGGTTGATTTACAATCTTGCGATCTAGTGTTTTTTTTTTCTTTAGTTTTTCAGGAATCAGCATCTATTTCATTTTGTCTTCTCTTTAATGCTATTTACTTTGTTAAAGCTAAGCACTCTCCTCTTCTTCAGCTCTCACTCCTTTTGTTTTTTCTTCCATGCAGACTTATTCAATCTTCAACCCTTTGTTTCAGCCCATTGTCTGATTAAACTCTCTTCAGCCTCATGTGCATCATTTATCTGTTTAGTTCCAATCCCTTCTCTCCACCTACCCATCCTCTGCTCCACTCTGCTACAATTGTACTGTCACTCTGTAAATGTCAAAAACAGCTCGATGTTGCAATGTTTAAAAAAGTGAAAAATATATCCAGAATCCATATCCTGACCAAGATCATCTCCAAATTCCAATGGGTTTATCTGTAGACCACTTCATCAAAATCCGTCCGGTAGTTTTTGTGTAATCCTGCTAACAAACGAAGAAATAAACCAACACGAAAACATAACTTCCTTGGTAGAGATAATAAAGCATCTCGCTCAATCTCAACAAGTGTTTTAAGATCAATTTTTTGCATAATTTTAGGCTTTTTGTCCCACTTTATTTTTTCCTGCACCAATTATCACTAATAACCGGCAAAGTTAGTGGATGATCTACAGTACACTGGTGGTGGTAGATGGACAAACAGATTGATAATATGATTCACCCTGATGTTAGCAGTTCAATTTCAAAAATGGCATGTGTGTGGGACCAAACTTTTAAAAAATCATGCAATACGAGTGAATTTTGTACTACAGGTAAATCAAGGATTATTGCAATTTATTCATTTTATTCTAAACAAGACGCATTAGAAGAAAGACTGACGTTACTTTGTTTAAAAACTGAGCAATAAGTAAATAATTAAATAAAATTAACAAAATAACATATAGAATAAACAAAAAAATCAACATATTCAACAACAAGAACAACAGAGATTGACTAAATGAATCAAGAGAATGAAAAAAATTGGCAAATTCAATTCAATTCAATTTTAATTTGTATAGTGCCCATCGTAATCGATGATTATCTCCAGGCGCTTCACAATTCAAAACAAAGACCTCAAGACTATACAGAGAGTAAACCCAACAAAACCACCGAGAGCAAGCCAAGGGCAGCAGGGGGGAGGAAAAACTTCCTAAGTGAACATCAACCCTAAATTTGAAAGGAATAATGCATTAAAACTGACACTACTAAAGAGTTTATAAAGCCGTTTAAATGCACTTGGACGTGCACTGCAGTAAAATACAGTATATGAATGGATGCAGCAGCAAAACGCATCACAAATCATTATAGATAACAATAAAATACTGACAGGAACGACTTCACTGCTGATAATGTGTACACAGTTTTATTTGCATTAGAATTTGAACCAGACACTTGTACTTGAAATGGGGTATTATGGGCTATTACTACTTTCACCTAAGTATAAGTAGGGATCAGAATACTTCCACACTCCTCAGTACTAATGAGACTAATGAGCACCTGAGCATTTATGTTGATCCTTCAGAATAAAACATCCTTTAAGCCACCCTTTAATTCTGCATTTACTCCCCGTATCTGCTGCCAGTTGGCACTAAACGCAAGCAGCCTTCTATAAATCAATAAATATTCTATAGACCACTCTTTGCCCACTTTCTCCTGACAGTGTGAATTTACAGCAGTAATCAGATGTCCTTTGAAAGTCCTTTCATTTTGACTCACTTTGTAGCTGACAACAAATAACAGATGCTTTCATGACTCAATGCACATTTTGTATATTTTTCCTCTAATCCTTTCAAGTTTGTCCTCAGCAGCTCTGTTTGTGCTCTGATCCGTCTCTCTGCAGTTCCTCTTTCTATCTAATCCCAGACAACAGGGACTTGGACACTCATTCCAAAAGTTGGGTTTGGAAATAGCTTGAACCATGTCTAAAGGAGAGGCGGAATTAGCGAGAAAACACCGACTCAGGGCAGAGGAAGAGAGAAAAATACCATATTGTTCAACACAAAAGCCCAGAAAGACCCAAAAAGGGTTATAGAAGACAGAGACGTGCATTTTCAACACGGGTTGGTACAAAGTAAACAGTGGAGTCATGCACAATTTACATGCTTACCGGAGAGGAAATTTCATTTGATCTCTTCAACACTGGAGAAATGATCAGATGTAATAGGATCAGCACCTGGCCCGAGAAGACATTCATTACTGACATAAAAAAAATAAAAAAAAACACTCACCAAATGTGTGGCATCAAAGTGACTCATAGCATAGTGTGGTAATAAATAAATATGTTGTGATATACTGTAATATTAATGATGATGATTTTTCTGTTTTCTCTATAATGACAAAAATTCAGATCTTTCTCATTTAGTTTATTTTGATTAAAGTGCACATGCTTTGACTTTTTCTGACTCATCTACCACGTTGAAACAGTGATTTCTCATCTTAAACATGCCGGAAAGTGCAAAAAAACAAAGCCTACCTATCTCCTAAAAGTCCTTTGGAGAAACAACATTAACAAGTCTCAGTTGCAAGACTTTTTTTTCCAGCTAAGCCCAGTATGAGATTACAGTGTGCTGGACTTCCTTAGATTGTCATTCTCACTGTAGATTTGGCAAAGGGCTAGGCTAGCATTATCCTTCAACGTAAACAGCCGTAACAGTTACAACAGCAAACTCAGCAGGTAATAGTCAAAGTCTCAAGATAAGAGGAGCAGTATCTGTCAACAGCTTGGCTCGATGAGCACCAGATGTTGTCAACATACATGTACAGGTCCTCTCCTTTGCTCGTCCCACAGTCATGGTTGCAATCTCTCCAGTGAACGGTGCATGCTGCTGTCTGCACAGCCATGTCGGGAGTTTCCCATGGTGCAGCCCGGGTTCATTCATACTCATCACATAGTAGTTATGTACAGACTGTCGGATTCCCTCTGCAGCTCTCTTTCGGTAGTTGTGGATACAATGGATTGAATGCCACACAGCTTGGCTGGAGTGGGGCAGCTCGCTGTGCATTGAGCCACGTGGCTCAGCTACACTGCTCAGCAGCGAGCCACACTCAGCTACTTTAGCAGGGCATGTTCAGCAATCAAAGCCGCTCGGCTCGGTAAACCCGCTAACGGTAGTAATAATAATGTGTGTTGTCTGTAAATTTGTTTCTTCGAGGAGTGCTCGAAGAAACAAATTTACAAACTCTGACCTGGCGACTTTTATCATTGGTGGACATGTGTGTCACAACCGGTCACAACACAATCAATGTTTGCTTCAATAGATGGCGCCAGTTCCCAGGTGTGAGTCATGCTGTCAATCTGCAGCTGTGTGCGAGGTTCCTTCAATCATGTGTAAGAGACGACTGGACTCATCAGAGTTGAGTTGGGATCAGTCATGTTTCTCTAAGTCAGCTGGGATAGGCTCCAGCACCCCCTGACCCTTGTGAGGATTAAGGGGTAGAAAATGGATGGAAAATTGAAGCTTGTATTTAACATCACTCGCCACCACACTTACATTGTTAAAGAAGAGCAATGAACTCCTGGCCCTGGAAACGCCAAATAAGGCAAATCCAGTTGTAGGAACAGGGTTTCCCTTCACTCTGAAATAATTACATGACTATTTTGAGCCATGATGTGTGCAGAGCTAATCTAGACGTACCCAAGATTCAAATTAAATCACTGCAAATGAACATGTCATGGACATTTAAATTAAAATAAAGTTTGAAGGAAAATATTTTTTATCTTCTTGTATCATTTCTTTTTAGCTTTTTGCATCTTTTGCAGTGTTTTCTCATTTTGCATATTTATATTATTGTTGTCCTTTTTCATCTTTTATGTGGCTTTCCACTTTTTATTTGTGATCTTTTGCATCTTTTAGGCTGTTTTAATCTTTCGTGTCTGTTTTGTCATATTTTGTTTGTTTTCATGTTTGAGCATTTTACCTTGTTTTTATCTTTTGTGTTTTCATGCCATTTCATACCTCTACGTCTTTTACATCATTTTCGCTTGTTTTTTTTTAAATTTTTGTTTATTTATTTCATCTTTTTCTGTCACGTCATTTTTGTTTTTTCTTCAGCATTAATGTTGCATCATGCTTTTCATCTTTTGTGTAATTTTTCTTTTGTTTTTTGGCTGAATTTTACCTTTTCTGTGTATTTTTTGATCATTTTTCTCCATGTGAATCTTTTGTGCCCTTTAAGTCTTTGGTATTACTGTATTTGGTATTTGGAACCATTTATTAATGAATGAAAACAATGATCTGCTTTCTTCAATCCTCACTCAGTACAATTAATCAGTGACACAAATCTTTAAACTTGACTAAAATGACCACAGTGTCCATCACCGTGCATTCCGTTTCCTTCTTGAGGGGGACATGTCTAGCCTGGTTTGCTGACAGACACCGGAAAGGCACCATGGTCCAATGAGGAAGCTGCTGCCAAACAATCCCAGGGCCCGGTGCCATCTCCAGCTGCTTCCTCTCCACAAAGGGCCTTGCTCAAGTGAACTGAACTTATTTATTCCTCTTTTAATAAGGCTGACATAAAAGGCAGAGCTGTTTATGTATGTTTATTATGCCTTGGGTCTCTGACAGAAACCTTGAGGAAGAGTCTCTTAGAGAATCAAAGAGCTGGTGTACGTTTGATGCTGCACCCAAGTGGTCTCCAAACACTGGGATCAGCTGGTTACTCTGAGTTCATTACTGCTGTTGACATTTAGGCATGATGTAGTGTGACCTCAGCTTCCACACAGCAGCATGTGTGGCTTTCAAGAGCTGCCTCTGCTCACTGGGACTGATTCAGAACAAAAAATACAAAAACAAAATAGTAAAGTTTGGAGAACGACGTGCCTATTTCCTCCCAAAGGCCCGTTTATACTCTACGCAAGCGCATTGTGTATCAAACGTTGTCAGATGTCGCTGGCATTTCCAATGTGTGCTTTACATTGGCGTGGATGTACGCAATACATCTGCTAGCGGGCAGTGCCAAGTTCAGACTGCTCTGTCCTCTAGTACGGGTTTCTCTCTGAAAATACTAAGCGAAAAAATGTTTTGTCATGAGTCATTATGCTCTCAAACATTTTATTTGGACCCTCTAATAAGTGATCTGGTCCATCTTTAACTTTTTGCTCCGTTATTAAGATTTTACAGCAAATAATCTGACAAATCACTGCCATGCTGACATTTGATTACATGTTGCTATAGTAACTAATCTTGCCAGTGGGGTCGGGCCAAGTCAGACCTTCTTATTTTATGTTTATTCAATATGCGCAGTTTTATCTGAGATACACTCAACTGCAGTTGTGTGTGTTTACACTAACAACACCGTAGTATAACTTTGTCTAGCACTGATTGGTGAAGTTTTAGTGTGTCTGTAGGCTAGCGGTTAGTTAGCGTTCCCTACGCTCCGCTAGCGCTGCTGCAGTATGTCCAAATATGGTTGCATCCTGTTTTTGGCTCCAAGATGTCGTCCAGGATGACACTTATATACTCAGTCTATGGCACAGGTCTCCTCATAAAGTTGAGGCTTTTCTGTTAATCTTTTGGTGTTTATTCTGTTCTTTTTCTTCTTCTGCCACATGGGCTACACTGCGCAAGACTGTCCCCATGACTTCCGGTGGTACTGCTCCGTTTTCTGCGTTGAGGTACGCATCCATAAGCTCCTCGAAAACTGACCAAACTTGGTATGTAATGTACGCTGAGACCGGAGGGAATGCCCCCTCTGCATGTGTATGTGAACGTAGCGTACGGAATGGGCCTTTAAAAGACCTGAATACTGACCAGTCTCCACTGGTAACCTGCTTCCACCACCAAGGAAGGATAAAGACAGATATCTGAGGAAAAAGGCAATGAAATAAAACTAATTGAGGGAAAAATAACCAAAACTATACTCTTAGTGCAGCAAGTACTGTAGTGTTAGATAAAAGATGCTGGTCATAAACCTGCCCGGTGTCTGTTTTGTGTTTTTTTATTTAAAAAGATGAACAAAATAAGCAACCAAATAAAGAAAAATAAATAAAACACATGATGAAATGAAAGTGAATGAAAAATGAATAAATTAACCCTCAAACTGAATAGAAAATAATAAAAATATAAAAAATAAATGAAAAAAGAAACAAAAAATAGCAAAACAATGACCAAAACAGTGATCCAATTAACAAAAAGGCAATAAAAAGGGTTTTTTTTAAGTTTAAAAAAGGATCAATGGAAGCAACAAACTAGTCCTTAAATAAACAACAAAATGAGAAAATGAACAAAAATATTTACAAAAATATGACAAAAGAATCAATGAGCATGATCAAAATATACAACAAAGTTATCAAAAACACACATAATAGACAGAAACAAGAAAAAAAAAATCCTAAAAAACTCAGCAGAATAAAAAAAAACTAAATACTCAATAAACAAAAAGTAAACAAAAGTGCCTGAATTAATGTAAAAATCTGGGACTTTTTTAGTTTCTTAACAGGACTTAAATTTATAAAACTCCATCCTGACCTGCCATAACATTTACATTTACAAACTACTGGTAAAAATTAGTGAAACATGAATAAAAGCCATTATTTTTAACAGTTTTATTGGAGAGACAAAAGCACATTTCACAAATATCCACCCTAAAATCTCAGGACCTGAAAATGACAACACTTGTGCCATTGTTACAGAGTCATTCCACTCAGTGGGAAAACGTTGGCCGTGTCCCATGCACATCCCCGCAGGGAATGGCAAAGCCGCACGTCTGCAGCCGATGAGGCCGAGAGATTAAGGGCTGCCAGGAGAAAGCGGGCTATGGTGGAGGTGTGGGCACCGGCAGAGATGGAATGAAGAAAAGATGACTTCAAACCAAATCAGGCCTGCTGGGCTTATCCACTATCAACTGCAGAGTGGTGGAGCTTCCTGATAAAGATGTAAAGAGCCACGGACGGTAAAAAATGCAGATCTATTAAGTTTACATAGGTTTCAAACCCACCACAAGGACTGTGGGCAAAGGCGGAGGGTTCATTTTCAGCTCTAATGGGGGTGGCATCTCTGCAACGGTGGTGAAATTTTGAGTCGAACACTTGATTTTCTGTGATTCTAGTGAAATGGGAAAACCAAGAAAGCAAAAATGAATGAAATTGTCAGAAAAATCAGAAAAAATGAACAACATAAGAAACAAAAAATATGAACTTAATCCAGAGAATTATCCAATGTCATTCGAAGTGTAATCTAACTGTGACTGCATTTTAAACATTCTTCAACATCCAACATCATTCAAAACCTTCTGATCGCATTCACAGTAGAAGCGAAACAGCAAACAACTTCAACTCCTGCCAGAATCTCGAAATCGCCTTGGAGGAGCTGGAATGCACCTTACGACCAGCAATCGACCCACACTCGTACGGCATTCGAAGTGCATCCTAAATATTCTGACTGCATTCTAGCAGCGTTCTCAATATTCCTACTGTGTTCCAACTACATTTGAGCTGCATTCCAGAGCTACCTGAATACACCCGGAATGTGCAAGAATAATTTGAGACGTATTCTAAGTATTCCAGTGGCATTCTTGTAAATTCCTGAATTTAGGATGATTTTCTAATCCATTTGTCATTTTTGTGCATTTTATATATTGTTGATCTAATTTTTTTCAAATATTTTGTATATTTGTTTTATTCTTTCTTGTTTTGTTCATGTTTTTGATCATTTCCCTCAAGTTGGATCATTTGTTACATGACATGTGCTCACATAGTTCATTATTTTGTTATTTGTTTCTCAATTATTTTGTTCATTTCCTGATATTTTTTTAACATTTGCTTATTTATTGTTCATTTCTGTTAGTTGTTTGCAAATTTTCTTTTTTATCTAGTTGATTTTTTGCATTTGTGTTACTGTTTGTGACAATGTGATCACTTTTGTTCATATTGTGCACTATTGTGTCCTTTTTGTTTTTTTGGTTCATCTTGCCCACTTTGCTCACTTTGTGGATCATTTTATTCAAGTTTGTTGATTTGTATTTTATTAATGTTTGTGAATTATTACCCACGGCAACAGAGCCAAGCGTGGGTAGGGAGGTCTCTCCGTGCTGTATCTCGAAAACAAATGGAGCTAGGGTCACCAAACTTGGTACATGGGTTGGCCTTGGGTGCCTCACCCCTGGCTATGTTATTGGGGTCAAAAGGTTATAAGCCAATGCTACTAGGTCAAGAAAGGTAAAGGGACATTGAACTCGGTATAGGAACTGCATTTATTCTTATATTTATTCTAAAATTCCAAAAATATAGTTGATTCCATGGCCAATGGGGACCTTTCTCTAGCAACTGAAAGTGAAACTAAAATGATGGAAGAACATCTTTCAGCTTTTCATTTTCAAAACAAAGCCATTGCATTCAATATTAAGATCTTTAATATACATAATATGACACAATTTTATAACTAGGTATAATTTTGGTAAAGAAACTAGGTAGGCACTGTATATATCTAATCATACACTGAATTCATTCACCGTTGATCATAATTTGAATTGGCTCCTTCAGTCTTTTTTGTTCTGTTAAATTCAATGTTCTCCTGTTGAAGGTAAATAAATACATTGATCATAGATACTGACCTTAACAATTGGCACCATTACTCATTGCTGATATTTTCTTTACAATGTTTACACAAGTCAGCTCCAAAAATTAACATTTATAATGAGGGCTGCAGGAGACGTGGGTCTCTAAAGCACCTCTGATGCATGCATTCTACTTTAGTTTATTTTTGCAATAATGTATGTTCATCGTTATTATCTTAATTTTTTCATGACTTTTTTTATTCTTTTCATTTTTAATTTTTTTTTTTTTTAATTTGGTGAACTTTTTGTTCACTTTTTCCACATTACTGGTCATTATTTCATGCATATTTGTTATCTTTAGTTCATATTGTGTTTTATTTTGTTCATCTGATCAATTATTTTGTCACATTGCTTTTCATAGCATGAATATGAGACAAACTAAACTGTCACGCTTCATCATCTTGTCTTTGACAAGTAAAGCATAAAATTCCTTATAATACATTACAGAGTGAAGTCTGGACGTCTCTGTTTAGGAGGCTGCCCACGTGATCCAGACCTGGATAAGCAGAAGATGATGGATGGACATGACAATTTTATGATATGTGGATCATTTACAGTAAAATAATTAGAGCTTATGGCAACTCATAATGACTTTTTCTAAGTTCTGGTGCCAAAGATATGTAACATTTTCTCGTCTATATTTTTAGATAAGAAAATGTGAAAACCGTGCTGTAATGTTTAAGAATCGAAAATACATCATTATCTTCCAGTGTTCCCATCGTCCTAGCCCATTATCTCTTCTTCCTCTGAACCAACTCCGCCATCTAGTGGCTCCATCTGAAACCTCATTTCCAGCGCAGCGGTCTCCAACACAGAACAAAAAAGGAGAAAAAAAAGTCACCATGTTGCTCCTATGGTAACACAAATAACTCCAAGCCAATCATTTGAAGTTCATCCATACTGCACTAATGATGCTAATAAGGCTAATGACAAAAAGGATCCTCTGCTCTCCTTTCATGTCAGCCATGAAACAAGAACAACATTTCCCCTCCTTAGGACAGTATTGGGTGCTTTTTGGCTTCAGAGGGTTAGCGCTATTCACTTTGAAAATCTATGGTAGTGGTGGTGATGGGGGGGGGGTGATCACAAGAGAGGAGGCGACTGCATGGAGCAAGTGAGGAAAAGCGAGAAAAAGGATTGTTTGGAGTCAGAAACAGATTTCAAAGGCTTCCTCCCCCCCCAAAAAAACAGCCCGCAAAATCTGAGATGAAACCAGTTAATAAAGCACCACACGGCAATAAATAATGCAACAAGAGAAAACAACATGAAAGATCTTTTCATCTCCATATAGAGGAAGAGGAAAAGGAAGAAGATGAGAATGTGGATATGCTCAGTTCTGGAGTCAATATATGAGTTTGTTGGACTTTGCTTTGAAACTTGGGAACATTCGGTCAAGAACAGAAATTGATTTGTACAGTTTGGACGAGGAGCCCTGCCAATGTTGTGATTAAAAAAAAAAAAAAAAACAGGCGTCGGTGTCATTGAGGTGTGACACCATCACATTTGACCCTTTTGTTTCTGTACATGTGAGGAGTTCATATAAGTCATCCATGGCAGCAGGACATGTATTTTGATTTTCAGGTTAAAATACATGGGTAGCGGCCGAAGGCGGGGGTCCTGGCGGACTGATCCTCGGTTGCAGAAGCTAGCTCTGGGGACATGGAAT
>JAQQAE010013855.1:0-12598 GCA_029823295.1 Pseudamia nigra | reverse complement strand
CTAAACCATACAACATCACTGGCCTCACCACCGTCTTGTACACTTTTCCTTTCATTCTTGCCGATACCCTCCTATCATACATCACACCTGACACTTTTCTCCAACCATTCCAACCTGCCTGCACACACTTATTCACCTCTTTTCCACACTCTCTGCTCTGGACTGTTGAGCCTAAGTACTTAAAATCCTCCACCTTCTTTATCTCTACTACCCTCTCATTCATCATAAATCAAGGGCTTCTTTGTGTTGCCTGAGAAACTGAAATTAACAATAAAACTAAATTTAACCAAAATGCATAGTGATATCATCTCACACATCACTTCATTTTGAATACTCTGGTGTTTTATTGACAGTTCACTGAGCTGGAGTTCACATCCTCCTCTTTCTGCTGTGACTCAGAATCCATGGTGTTGATCAGTATTCTGATATTTTATCAGACCGTTTGAATAGATATAACATTGTAGATTTGTTTGGAAAACTGTCTGTGCATCAACAAATCTGGTTTGGCTCATGTACGTAAACTGCATTTAGGATTATAGGTGTAAGACAGTATCTCTTCTTACGGTCGACATGAATATGCCGTATTAAAGCTGTAAACAAGATAACAGATTGATGCTGTTTTACAAACAGAGTGTCAGCTGCAAACCATCTGGGAAAAGTTAATACTGTATTAAGTTTATTGAAGACGGTATGAACCTCTTCACACATCTGGGAAAACAGTTCAGCTGTTTGAACAAAACTTGTTTGTCCTTGTATTAAACATTTGAAAGACGGCAGATGAATTAAGGGTGGAATCATTGGGTAAAGAGGTGCATTTTTTTTATATTTTAATGTTTATTGCTATGCTCTGTTTTGAATTGCTTTATGTGTATTCTGTGATTTCTTCATTTGTTTTGACTTAGTCTTTTATGTATGCTGAACATATTTTTGTGGAAGCCCAAAACAGATTTCCCACATAAAGGGTAAATGACATGAATATTGCAAAACTAGTCAGTTCCTCAAAATTCAAACACTTGTGCATTAACTACCATCAAAAAACAAAATGAACTGTATTCTCATATACTCCAAATTATCCTTTAATTAAAAATAATATGAATAGCCAGACAAACAATTTACTTGAAATATCACTTTTTGTTCATCTTTGGGTCACATTGCAGAACATACATTACATCATCTGAGTGTTTCTCTCACCGTGCTGTAGGGCATCTGGTGCATTCTTCTCTCTCTGGGCCGGAGCACTGCTCACAGGTAGCATCACATAAATGACACTGTCCACGTTTACTCATGTACTCTCCTGCAGGAGCACAGCAACAGTCAACAGCATGACCTTCACACACCGTGGCACATAAGAGCACCTATTAAAACAAATCCTACAGATAAAATGTCTCAGCTACTTCTTCTGCTCTCATACTTACTGTTGTTACTCCATGTTTGGGTTCTATTTATTTACAGCTTCATCATGGGCTTTGCTGCCCACAACCTACTTCCTCTACTTGATGATGTGATGTTTCACCAATTTTAACCAGTACGCAGCTGTTGTTTTTTTTTTTTTTCATTTCACTGCAGGTCGAACTCATTATTTTTCAGCTTCCGCCATCTTCTGAATCACAATTACTGTCAATTTCTTGTTGCTTTAGTCTGTATCTGTCATTTTCATGTTATGTGCAAATACGCTGTACTTCACAGGTTTAAAAATGTCTTTGCACACTCTAGGTTTGAAAGTCTCAAGGGGACTTTTTAATTGCTGGGTATTTTAGAGTAAACAAAGATTCAAGAGACTTAGCATTATGATTAAGATTCTAATTGTTTTACATAAACAAGCTGACTATAACAAGCAAATCCAGCAATTCCACTCTAAAGATAACAGGAACATCTCCTCTTAAAATGTATCTTCAAAAGGAAATGTACAGTATGGGACAATTTCACTGTGATTCACTGCTACTACATGCTATTGTATTTTCTATTGCTATGTAATTTGATTTTCTTCCAAAGACCAGAGATGTGCATTTTAAGACAATTTGTGATTGCATTTGTCTTCGTGCCTTTCCTTGCTTTTTTCTAGATTTAAGAGCTTAAACATTAATTTAGAAATTTGTCACATCTCTGTGCTGATCCTGGGATTTGAACCCAGAACCTTCTTGCTGTGAGGCACATGTGCTTACCACTGCACCACCTGCTTCTGCTTAGAAACCCCAGTGTCAGAAAATGACCATTTACAGTGCCAAAGACAGCATTCAGTATGGAAACTGTTTATAGTGATCATGTTTGTCCAGGTTTATATGGATGATTATTATAATTGGACCTTAATTTTATCACCCATCTTTAAGTCTGATAGATTTTTATTGATAATAGGGTTTATATACCATAAGTTGTTGGTATTGTTAAATATAGACCGGTACCCAACAAAGGAGGACCAAGAGCTACCTCTCCTGCAGATTTAGTAGCCTGAGAATCCAGGGATGATCATAATGATGCACTTTCATTATAGCACTTGGAGACACCTTCAAATTTCTTGACATTTTTCAGATTGACTGGCCTTTATTTCTTAAAGTAAAGACAAGCTGTCCTTTCTCTTTACTTAACAGTGTTTTTTGCCCTAAAATGGATTTCAACAGTAGTTGTAGTAACTCTAATGTGCTGCAGTAGCGCTAATGTGCTGGGTGACTCTGTACCCACCCTTTCTCTGCACAAGACAACTGATGATATAAAGTACATTAAGAAAACAGAAATGGCACAAATGAACTCCTGACAAGACTCACGTGTGACCTGAAAACATTCCAAAGTTAAATGTGACTACTGTGGATCAGCTATAATCTAAAACACATTCTGGGTTGTTTAACACATTTTGCGTACTACACAATTCTACACGTGTTCTTTCATGGTTTGGATGTCTTCAGTATTAATGTACAATAATGAAAATAAAAATAAACAAAACTACTGAAGGACAAGGTGTGTGCAAACTTTTGACTGGTAGTGCAACTCATCTCATATTAGATTAAGTTAAAATTAAATAAGAACACACACCTGACATAGAAAGGAAAGTTCCACAACCATTCAACCTTCAGCTTCGCTCTTGGCAAAATTGAAAAGAGCCACAACAAAAGAGGCAAAAACATTGTCTCATATGCCACTTTTGTATTAGACAAAGGTGACAGACACTGGCTTAGGCATAAGGATGAAGCTGTGTTTTAATGTGTGTGCACATCCTTGAAGGCAGCGGCGAGGTTGTCTGTGCTCTCCTTCTTTCTGTGAAAAGCTCAATTGTTCATTTCAAAACAAAAGAGTCTCTTTGTGTACAAACACAACAGGCGGTGGCTTCCCATTCAGTAGAGCTCAGCTGAAACAGCCCCCGAATAAACGCTGTCACTCTCCCTCACACACACAAATTGTCTCCCTGTCTTTCTGTTTGTCTCCCCCTCACTCACACACACAAACAAACAGTGAGCCAAGTTCTCAAGGGACGGAAAGCCGCACAACTCCACTCAGCAAAAGCAGACACTTTGGACTCCCACTGCCAGAAAAGAGAAGAATGGAGCAGAGAAGAAAGAGAGCCTGTCACTCAGGGGAGTAAAACTTTTCCTCTGTTATGGACTCGCCTGACCTTGCGAGGACATTTACAGTCTACTCTGTCAGAGCTGTTGGCAGATATCAAACTGACATCCTCCACACATGGTCCTGAATCCCAATTCAGCAGCTCGATCACTCCTGATACCTGAACATTCTTTCACCAGGGACAGAAAAAAAAAAAGACAAATTCATTTCCTCCGCAGATGGACATGATGATAATAACCACACTGTTTTCTAATAATGTGAATTTATTACCACAGGGAAGCATTCCCTCTACTTGACCTCTTATTGAAGTTTTACATTCATCCCTGTTGGGAAATACCTCCTAACTATTTAGGAAGTCACTGCTTTGTTCAGGGGGGATTTTAGGGATATTACCCAAGATGCATGTTGTTATGGAGTGGGAAGCTTGTGGAAAAATCCTATTGGGAACCACTGAGCTATAGTGATGCCCACACATGAAGAAGAGCAAGTACATTTTCTGGGAAGCCATGACAAATGAGTTGAAGGTAAATGTGCTGAATTGTAAGCATTGGGCAGTCACACAATCATACTGAACCACCAGACCTGCAGCTGCAGCTTTTATACCAAACTCTAATAATTCATGTTATAAAGTTAAACTATGCCAGACTCAATAGCAACAGAAATCTCAGCCAAGAGGATGTGCACCAAGGTTTTTAATCTGCATTCCTGTACAGTATCCTGTCATATTTAAAGATAAAATGAATGAATCACACTGTGCACCCTTTCTTCCAACAGGGAATTGGCTGTGAACTGGAACGAATGGAAACATTTAGGAAAATGAGAAACTGACACAACAATCTAGTATGTGCTACCTCAACCCACCTCTGAGTTTGAGGGAAGCTAAAATGTTCATTTTAATGCATAGTCATTATGAACAAAATAACTAAACAGTGAGCCTACAAAAAATGGAAAAAAGGTTGAGCTGGATGAAGGAATACATCACCTAATTATGAACCATTGTATGTCATGCGCTGCTCTCCATTAAAGATACAGTATATTCTTGAGTAAAAAAGTTAAATTGTCCCACTCCAAAACTGTGGAAACACTGAACGCTTCACCAGACTCAGGCCGGGCTCAGGGATCCCCCAGTTCTTCTGGTGGAAAAGGCTCTCCTGTGGCTCCAACTGGTTGGTTTCAGTCATAAAGAAAATCAAAAATGGAGAGCTAGCTACTGAAATAGTCCCAAGTTATTAAGACTGTAGGTGCACAAAACCTTATTTGACATCTGAAAAACAAACTACAACCAATTACACCAACAGACAAAAAATTGTACCTGTTAATGTGAAAAAGAATAAACCAGTCTGCAGTATTATATCAACATCAACAGCCTGTAAACTTAAATGCCAGCAGTACAACTTGGAAATGAAAAAAATAATTTTGCAAAAACTCAGTACATTGTAAACAGATGATGATGAGATTGGTCACTTTGTCACGACTGACAGCAATTTCTTTACAGACTTGAGGGATGAAAGTTAAACTAGTTTGTAAATGAATTTTGTTATTAACTTCGCTTAGATGCACAACTGGAATATTTGAGTTCAAATAATGCTATACTTATGTTAATTCAATGACATCCTGAAAGTGGCAAAAGAGAAAAGAAATACTCTATGAATTTAAAATAATTCTGTCTGAACCACTGTGGGACAAATCTTGCACCTGTGGTGCATTGCTGTATCGCTAACCTGCTTTTCTACCTAATTGCCATTGAGTGCACATGTCTCCTTTTAAGTGCTTTGCCTGCGGCATCTGGAACTTTCACTTAATCAATCTGATCGAGTGCTGAAAGAGTAAAAGTTTGTAAAAGCAACAATCTGCATTTTAATGGCATTCCTTTCCATGAATTTGAAAATTTACCCATGAGTGAAAAAAAAAAAAAGAGACAAATGCTTTTTAAAGTGACAGAAACTGATGAACTGATGACCGCAGCGGCTGAAATAATCCATGACGTGAATGAAAACTAAAAGAAAAAGCATTAACAGATTAAACATTTTAATAAGAACACTTAAGTAAAAAACGATTTTCAAAACTAAGACTTTGAGTAACATTAATAATGCATTGTCACAGATATGTCACAGGTACACAATAAAACAGCTTTTATACGAAGGTGTGTGTGTGTTCCTACTTCCACACAATCTAAAATCAATTCAAGTCATCTTAAACAATGACCAAGAATAAGTTTGTGTTAACCAAAACGGGATTCATCAATCTTTATTACAAATCATTAAGAACCATAACCAGTTGACAGTACAACAATTCATCTAATACTGTAAATGCTCAAGCTGCAGGTGTGAAAACTCACACAAACAGAATAAGAAACTGAAATCTTTATTTTACTGCTCTTTATTGGAAACCAACACCACCAGAATAACCTTTGAGTTTCTCCAGTTGTGAATCAGAGACAGACAGAAGTAGAAACCAGACACCAAAAAGCACAGGTCCTTTTGGCGTCAGCATCAGCTTTGGGTCACATCCAGTAGAGAATTTAATGCTTTCGTTTTACTTCAGTTTCCAGATTTAAAAGGTGAAACTCATTAAATGCATTTAAAACTGGAAGTAAAACAGTTACGGCTCCATTTGCCTGTCTGAGACCTTCATTTGCAGCTGAAATGTGAACAACAGAATCATGTCTGTGCTGATCATTGACCTTCTATGTTGAAAGTGTAGAGCAATACTTCAGTTGATACAGTATGTATTGCAATGATAATGGAATGGTGAAAAGTAGAAGATTCTAACTTTCTATCGTATTTCAGAACATTAACATGTCAGGATGCACCGAAAGAAAGACCATATAGAGTAATATAAAATTAAAGGACAGAATTCCCTTTAACTGGTTTAAATTGGATGAGAAAAAAACAAACCAACATATAGAAGAACTGCAAGTATCTGGAACAAAGATGCTTTGTACTTCAGCTAACTCATCACGTGACAAATTAATAGTATAGCTTTATTATTCAGTCACAGTAATGGATGGAATCAATCAGTTTTGGAAAAACGTGGAAGTTTAGTATCCAGAATCAGCATGAAAAATGGGCATCGGCGCATCCATGGTAGCATAAATTCATTTAACTCACTGCAGCATTTCCTTTCCTGCAGAAAGCTCCGGAAGGAATGACTATCGACTCGTCTTGTAGTAGCTCTGGAATGAATCAATGCTGTCTGGGCTTAACATCGAGAATTAATGGCATTCTCCTGCATACATACACACACACACACACACACACACACCATTAAAACAAACACGCTATTCAGAAGGGCAGGTTTATATTTTTAAATAAACAAAATGAGGTGATTCTGGTCAGCAACATGCATCAGTCTTCACACCTATAACTTCAAGTGGTGGCTGATTAATGAGCACAGGTTCATGTTTATGTGTGTGGTAGATATGCTGTCTTTATGCTGTGTATACGTGTGTGAATATAACCACGTGTGAATTTGTCTTCACTGCCCCAAACAGCCAAAGTCAGCCCAGACAGACATTATTTTCACATTACTGAGTGAGCTTTTTTTTTTCCTTTGACATATATTTACAGGCAAAAAACAGGGCCTTTCCTACTGTATTATCAGTTTCCATCTGTTCGTGTTTAACATTGAAAAACCAGAGGAAAAGGAGCCAAACTGAAAATGCACACAGACATATTCAGAGATTCACAGGCTGAGCGGCTCCTGTATATCTACGCACCCTACACTGGCAACAAAAAAGAAGGTTCAATTATTTTGGCATCGATGCTTTGGTCACAAAATACCGACACGTTTATTCATTTGTTTGTTTTCATTTGTTCTTGAAATAAGTCCCAGACATTTTACACCCTGACCACGTACATGTGTGTCCCAGTACAGAAAAAAGGTAGGTTTGTTGTAGTCCTGTCATCGCACCTCCGATGCAGTCCCTTTAAGAGGCACAGATTCTCTTATAAATTATGTGACTGTGAATGAGTGGGCAGGGGGTTTGAGAAGAAGGGGTGCCCCCTGTGCCCCCACGTCCCCCCCTGCACTCCCTTTTCTGCCCAGTGAGTTTGTCCCGTCACCCCTTTTGCGAGCACGTTCTGCAGCACAGTTGCTGCAGCACTTTCCTCTGGCAAAGATTGTTCTTTTTAACGAGCACGCAGAAACTGCCTTCTGCCCAAGATTCTTCATTTGCTTTCCACAGACCAGGAAGAAGAGATATAGGGGAAGATTGCAAGTAGAAGAGGGGGAGACATGCACAAACAGAAACATACACAAACACACACAAGGGAAGAATCATTAGAAATGGTTGAACGGCAGGCGGAGCCATTTGATTGGTCAAGGGAGGGTTTTATGATCCAATCACAGGTGATGTTCATCGAGGCAGGAAATGATTGTAGTCCAGTGGAGTGATTGCATCCATGTCAGAAGAAAGAAGAATCAGATTGAGTGGGAGAGAGCGAGAAAGAGAGAGAGAGAGAGCGAGAGAGAGAGAGAGAGAGAACAAACGTCACACAATTAGCAAACTGAAGATTTCAAAAATTCATTCATTTGACATCATAGAAAGCAAAGTGGATCACCAGTCTGCATAGTAAGCCAATTCTTTGTCTATCAATGCTTTCCAATAATGTAATCTGGCAATTTAATTTGTAAAATGCAATAATTAGAATTCCATCAATGTGGAATAAGCAACGTCTAGTCTATGTGTTGGAAACAGACTGAGGGTGCACTTTAAGGACAGTATTCATCAACAGAAATGTTGCACAGATAGAATATTTTTCTCTTCAGAACTTTATCTAATCTTCAAGTTTACAGCTACAGCAACAAATCACGATCTGCACTTGGGAGCCTCATAATCACACATTGCATAAGCCAAGAAGTAGAAGCAGAAATATTTACACAGAAAAACAACATAAGCCAAACATGCACAGTTTGAAAATAATACAGCATGAAGCAGCAAAAAGGAGATGGAAATGGACAAAATGAGTAAAAAAAGGAAACTCCAGCAAGCAAGAATTTGTAGAAGTAAAGAAACAAATACATGCTTTAAAAAAAACATAATTCATAGTAAAAATGAATTATTGCCAAAGGCGAGTTCACATGAGTGTTAACTGAAAGAGACTTAAAGTTGCATTAATATGCGCTGCCTGAAGAAGACCTCTAAATACAGAGCATGAAGGAAAAAGCAAGGACAGGCCGCCTTCCTGCTGTGAAGCTGCCACAGTGAACAGTTTGATTCAAGAAGTTAGTACAAAGCTCCAAAATAAAGGAGGCCACAGGTGAACTCTGAACTTTTACTTAATAAAGTTACCCTTTGCATTCATATTTATACCCTGTAGGACACAACAATTTAAATTACCTTTCAGTATCAAACTTTTAGAGAGTTGAGGCCTCCATTTGCACCTACAAGACTTCTGACTTTTTGATTAGCCTAGATGAGCAAGACCGCAATTTGCATATAACTTTTAACACTGAAAGCATGCCATGATGAATTAAATTTAACATTTACCCCACCTCAACTGTCTGAGCTATAGCTGCATACTACAACTTAACACTTCACTATACACTCAGGGAAACCTGTTCATCATAGACACATCAGTTCATTTTGTAGATAAGAAAGCTGACAACTCACCATCTTTGCAGATGGTGCTGACCACACAGGCACCTGCCTCCAGATTGTAACCACTGACACAGCTGCTGCAATTTCTTTCACCAGGTCCCAGACACTCATAGCAGCTATGGTCACACCTGTCAACAGAAGATGAACAATTAGACTACACTCTAATTGAACACTGACACTAGCACTGCCAGGACTTGAAATATACCTAGAAATTTACACAGTGTAAATTGTAATCCATAAAAATATCCTCTTTCGCTGTATTAAAAAAAAAAAATCATCATCAGCTGTGTTTTGGAATCTCATTTTGTAAGAATACGAGGGGCTTTTGATTACCAACAATACAAACTGGTACAAAACTGCAGTGAAAATAGGCATTAGTACATCTGTGTATTTGTTTGGCTCACAGATCTCTCTCTTATTCATTGGAAACTCCTACAATGATCACACACATCTTTCAGACCACATACAAATAAATGCTACTGCCTAAAAAATTCAAAATCAGTGTATTTCAGTACAGGACACAATAGGCAGAAATACACAGCTTTGGGATCTGGGGCTTCAGTAAGTTATTTAAACAGAGAAACGCCTGATGGAAAAACATCTGCGGGTCCAGTGTAGAAAAACTGAATTCTGTGACAGATGTGGAACTGCTGGAATTCACTCAAATAAGTAAACTGTTGACTCTGTTTGGTGATAAGCAGCAGTCGTGTGAAGCTTTGAAGAAAAGTAAGAGATGAGATTTAGAAGAGAAACAATCTAGTCTAAATCTTTAAAGAGAGAAGGCCAAAATTAGGCTATAAGAAAAGTAATCAGTCATCAGATGATCTCTGAGACCACAAAGAGATTGAAGAAATCCCTCAAGTCTGGTGAAAGGGTGAAGGGTCAAGTGTGTAATAAACAATTCAAAGTGGGAGAGAAAAACAGTAAGGAGGCGAATTTACCACCAGAATGATAAGAAAAAGCTGTGCAGACAAGATGTCTGGCTCTGTGGAGGAGACCGACTGCAGCGCGATAGGAGAGAAAGTCATCACCAAATAGCAAGGATATGTTAACAGTTTAAGGCACTTCCCTGCACCAATAGACTCAACTCAGAACAGTTCATTAAAGTGGTACAAGATCCACATTTAAACAGCAAAATGTAATACTTATATGCATTTATGGTTAACTCCAAATGACAGCAAAGTCCTCTAGATCAGGAGTATTCAACCATTGCAGAGAGGGCTGAAACACTACAGTTTTTCTTTCCAGCAGGTGATTTCACTGAATTCCTTCCCTCTGGTTGCTCTTCAATTAAAACACCTGCTTTAGTCCATTGCTGGGAAGTAAACCTGCAGCTTCTTCGGCCATTGTGATGATGGGTGGATACCCCTGCTCTAGGGTTTTCTGCTTACATGTGCCTTTATATCATTATTACTGAAGATCTTATTCAGCCAATAATAATACAGTAACAAAATCAGCTGAGTCAAAAGGAGGTTGTCACCTGCTGGTCAGTTTTTCAAAATGTGAAATGAGAAAGCGGACATTTGGAGCAGCTCATGTTTTGCCGGTCAAGGCTGAGAGACAGAGGTAAAGGTTGGTGAGGACGTGTCGGGAGGTGTGCTGACTCACTTCTTACAGGACCTCTGCACCTGCCCGTTGTCAGACACCTGCTCTGACAGATAGTAGCCAGTGCTGCACGTCGACACGCACCGCCAGTCCTCTAAAAGGTAGCCATCAGCACACTTAGTGCACGCCTCTATACCTGTACCTGAGGAACACAAAGATACGGTCAGACATGTTGTTTAAGGGTGCTTTCACACCTACGGCATTTAGTCCACTTTAAGCAGACCAGAGTCCGGAAAACCTGCAAGTTCGGTTCGTTTGGGCTGGTGTGAAAGCGGACCAGTTTGATTTGGTCCGGACTAAAGAACCGTGTGGTCTCGGTACGGTTCGGTACGCCTCCATCCGAACTCCGGTGCAGTTCACTGATGGTGAGAACGCTGACCGGAATCGATTCGGTCCAGTTGTCTGTAATGTAGCACTTTTTGGTCTACAGAGGCTTCCGTAGTAAGCTGCAACATACATGTCAAGCCAGTAAACTTCTCTACATCAGAGTCTTTTGAAACGTCTTGTCCATGCAAAAAGAAGTGCAGTGTTTTCGACCTAAATACGATTTCCATGCTGGAACAACAGCAGTATTTGTGCTTTTTGCACAAACAAATGCTAATAATAAAATCGCCACAAAAATAAGTAAAATAGTACCATTCATTATTCTGAAATAAAGCTAAAACAGATATTTTCATCTGCTGGATTTTTCCCTCTACAAATGCTGTGCCAATCAGCTCTCACTTACATCACACAAAACACAGTATTTTGTAAACAGCGCTGCCACATGAGTGTGGGGATATACAACATTCATAGTGGTTGGCTCGTTCGCAAAAACGCTGGTGTGAATGTGGACCGAACTAGTTGAGAATTCAAACATTGTAACAACTTGTGGGTCCAATCGAACCACTGTACCAGACTAACAGGTGTGAAAGCAGCCTAAGACAACTGCACTATGAACACACCGACTCTGAAATCATGGATGCTGACTGAGACAATAAATGAAACTTGTATATTTGTGAACTAATATTCATATTAAACTGGTGACTTACAGTGAGTGTTGCACATTTGTATTATGATTGTTTGATGTTAGCAGGCTAGTGTGTCTATTTAAAGGTCAACTTTGTAGCATTTAACAAACCAAATTACAAAAACAAATTAACATTTTCGGTATCATATTATCACCATGAAATAATAACCATTGTTTTCTGCTACCAAAGAGTGAGCTGCATATTTACCTCCACCAAGTAGGTTAGGTTTCAGCAGCATCTGTTTGTTTGTTTGTCTATTTGGTTTAACTGTTAGCAGGATTACACAAAACATACTGATCTGACTCCCACAAAATTTGGTGTAGGGGCAGAGCTTGGTGCCAAGGATGAACCCATAAACCCATAAGATGAACCCATAAGAATGTTTTCTTACTTTCTTATAGGTAGGGCATCTTTCAACATTTTCATTAACTATTGCATGGATTTTAATGGCAACACATTTTGGAGACGGGTACTTAAGAATATCTCCAACTTAGCACCAATCCAACTAAAATCAGGATTTGGAGGATTCAGATATATTGTATCATCTGTTGTTCAGTAACAAATAGGACCACAGACTTGAATCTACTAAATCTGAGATAATGGCAAGTGAATGAATGGTTTTGATGAATCTATGATATTTCTAATGTATATTTAGTCAAATATGATCCAGATCGTCAAGGAGTGCTCTATGGGCATTCAGTGGAGGTCTGCTCTCTACTCAGTGCCATTCTACTTCTATCAGAATCAGAATCCCTTTTATTGTCATTGCACCAGGAAAGCACAACGAAATTTAAAAGAGGTAACCCTCGCAACAGTGCAAAAGTGCAAA
>JAQQAE010013854.1:0-12599 GCA_029823295.1 Pseudamia nigra | reverse complement strand
GATTATAAGGCGCAGTGTCATATTTGGACAAAATTGACGGCGTTTAGGTGCGCCTAATAGTGCGGAAATGACGGTAACTGTGAACAAAATAAGTTATATCTAAAATACTCATGTAGAGGAGTGAGATTTGCTCCAGCAGAAAGTTGACAATTTTCACAATACATTATATGCAGTGTTGATTTAAAAAAAAAGACAGGAATGTATATTTGTATGTATGAAAGTCAAAATCTCTGTTTAAATGACCAAACTTGAATTCTTACAATGGTTGTGTAAGAATTCAAGTTTCACTATCGTGATTGATTAGCTGCTCAATAATATCAAAATTAGGTTATGTTGTTTAAACTGTAGCAATATTTGAATTTACAGCAGATTGCCCACTGAAGGGCATAGTATATTAAAGTGTGCTGTTCATATCAAAGCATGAAAAAATGAAATGGAAACTACATTACTGTATTTTCATTTTAATTCACAGGATGATGTAGTCACATGACCATTTTAACCAGAAGTTCAACTTTTATAACAGTTTTTGTTGTGAACTACACCTCCTGGAATGCCTGGGTATAACTCATATAGCAAATACATCTGTGGAAAATTATCATGCTGTCATGGACATTTTCATTTTCATGGTCATATTATCACTTCAATAGTCTACTGAACATTTCCTTTTTTGGATACATATAGATAAGAGATGGGCAGTCTGCCACAAAGATGGATGTGATGTCCTTATCATCATTATCATTATCATCCTCGTGCTCCCTAGTCTGCGTAAAAGTGTGGACAGTAACAGACGTGTCAGTGACATCTTCTGGCCATCTTCACAATGACCTCTTCACTACATGGACAAGGGAACATCTCTCCTAACTTTTCATATTGTCTTGCCTAGTATGAATGAAGTCTGTGTAGACTGTAGCTTGTGATGGATCAGATTTTGGTTTGTATGCACTTACAAAATATACTTGTATCTCTTATGACAGTGTATTATAATGTGACAAGAATTAATTATAACAATAATTATGACAATAATATAAACCCTTATTATTATTATGCATTGACTTGTGTATATTATGAATGAGTAAGCTTCACAAATACATAAAATAAAATCATAAAATAATAAAAAGATAATAGACATGAAACCAAGTTTTATGAAATTTAAAAGATGAATTAGATGAAATTTAATGGAAAAAAATGTACATTATTTGACGTGGCATCTTCTCCCTCTCTCTCCTTCTTCTCTTCTCTCTCCATCCTCCTTGTCTCTCCTCATCTCTCACCTCTCCAGTCACCTCTCATTGTCATTTTCTATTTTGTAATATTGTGATACTAACTTGCATCTTCCCTGTAGTTTTGTGCTTCCTCCCTCTGCCCTAGGTCTCTAGGTCTCATGATGTCCTGGCTGTGTGTTTGCTGCTTCTGGACTGGTCCAGTGTCTGTGGACGTCATCCACTGTATGTGTTGTTTGTTGTTCTATTTTAACTCCTTTCTTTTGTCTCTCCTCTGTCCACTAACACCAACCGGTTGAGGCAGATGGCCGCCTACCCTGAGCCACTGGTTCTGCTGGAGGTTTCTCTTCCATTAAACGAAGTTTTTCCTTGCTCCTGTCACCCTTTGCTTGCTCTCGGTGGTTCTGTTGGGTTTACTCTCTGCATAGTCATGAGGTTTCGGCCTTAAATTGGGAAATGCCCAGAGATAATCGGCGATTATGACTGGCGCTATACAAAAAAAATTGAGTTGAAATTGATTTGAGCATCAATTGCCCAGGGGAATATGACATTTCCATCCTACGTAGCTAAAATATATATGCAGGCTAAAGTACAATTATGCATAACAAAAGCAGGACCTTGAAATTGACTGAAACATGACCTTTTTCCTTAAACCCAATAATTTACTATATGACATTTTCAACCTGACTACATAGCTAGAAATGTATGTAGGGCAAAGTGCAATCATTTCAGACCCCTTCAATCTTCAAGGTCAAGGTCAAGGTCATGTGATTTGATGTGCAAGAGGTGTCCTGGAGTCTAATCTATCACATATTAAAAGTGTGCTTGAGCTATAGTTTTGATACCATCTTTTGACTTTGGTACCAAGTCAAAATGGGTATTTTACAATTACATAATTAATATGCAAATCAAATGGTGGTTGCCATAGTAACCCTTCCCCCTACCCTGACTACACATGTGCCAGCTTTGGTTTCTTTGGATCCAGGGACATTGGAGATACAGAGCCAAATGATCCAATGGACATACGTACAACCTTGAAATTGACCATGAGCTTTTTCCTTGAAACCAGTCATTTTGTATGTCAGTTTCCCTGGGACAGCATAGCTAGAAATGTTTGTAGGTCAAAGTGCAATCATTTCAGACCCTATCAGTCAAGGTCAAAGTCAAGGTCATCTGATGAGCAAGGGGTGTCATGGAGTCTAATCTATCACATATTAAAAGTTGGTGCCTCTAGCTATATCGACTCTGGTACTATAAGTCAGTATGGGTTTTTAAAATATATAAATGCTCTGACCTAATTAATACACAAATTAAGTGGATGTTGCCATAGTAACCCTTCTCCCCTATCCTGACTGAATAGGGGGGAAGGGGGATATGCCAAGTTTGGATAGTTTGGGTTCAGGGACTTTGGTGATACAACGCTGAATGTTCAAATGGACACACGTACGCAAGGATAATAAAAGATAAAAACGTCCAACAAGTAGTAACTATGTTTTACAGGCAGCATGCCATCTTGTGTTTTACCAATCCTTTTCCATTAGACACACTTAGGGATGTTACAAACAACTACAGATTCCTTTTATGATCCTGCAGGCACAGAGAATTAAAGATTGTATTACTCAGATTTTATCCATGTGACTGAGGTGTTTTCTTTACAATACTCTCCACTGCAATATATTAGATTTATGCTTTTTTTTCCCCCTACAGTTTTTGGGTATTTATTGTATACCCCTTTTTATCCTTTATGCAATGCCCAGGTCTTGAAGTATGGATTCAGACACACCGACCACGTCAGATGTGTAGGAGTGAAAGTAGCTGATGAAGGACACACACACACGCACACCCACACATGCACACGCACACCCACACACACACACACACACCCCCGCACACGTGCTAAGAAGCCTCCTTTTACTCACCCTCCTCTATGAGGAGAGGCTGGGAGTGTGAACGTTCTTCCTCTTTGATTGTTTTACATTTTGCATGACACACGCACACAGGATTAAATAAAACAGCTAGCGGATAAGTTTTTAATCTCACATAATGCCAGCGTGTTATTAAAAATAATAGTTTAAATTTTAGGGCCTATAAAACAATTCTGCTTCATTTTCTTTAGTATTTGTTCCACAAAAAAGGTTTCATTTTCTTTTTGTTATTTTTTGGTTTATTTCTGCTGATGTAGTTCATTTTTGCAATTTATTGTTTATTTTCTTGATTGTTTTGTTCTTATTTGCTCCTTTTGTTAATTTCTTATGAAGGCATGTTTATTTTATTACTTATATCTTTCATTTTCTTAATTGTTTTGTTGATTTTTTGTTCATTATATTGAATCTTTTGATCATTTTGTGGATCATATTGTCGATATTTGCAACTTTTTGTACTCATTCTGTTTATTTATTGTCAGTTTCTTTGTTGAGGGTGTTGCTTTGTGTTCGTTTTTTTGCTCATTTCGTTGTGTATATCTTTAATTTCTTTAATTGTTTTATTTAGAGTATTTTGGTTTGTTTTACTGACTATTCATTTTGTGGATGATTTTGTTGATTTTTGCTTTTTTCTAACTTATTCTGTTAATTTATTGTTCATTTCTGTTTATTATGTACGTAGACTGTATCTTTTGTTGTCTTGATTGTTTTATGACATTTTACTTTTAACTTTAACATGTTTGGCCATTTCCTTGATTATTTTGTCTATGTTTTGTTAATTTTGGATTGTT
Source organism: Pseudamia nigra (assembly GCA_029823295.1). NCBI lineage: Eukaryota > Metazoa > Chordata > Actinopteri > Kurtiformes > Apogonidae > Pseudamia > Pseudamia nigra. The sequence goes on along the minus strand of JAQQAE010013854.1, from coordinate 8,666 downwards.
TTGTTCATTTTTTTCTTCATGATAACGAGCATTTTAGAAAGCTTATTGCATACTTTATTCACTGTCATCTATATTTTGTTCATTTTTTTCTTTACATCATGTTCACGTTTTCTTTTTCTGCACCTCCATGTAACTTTTGTCTTTTACTAACAAATTAAAATCACTTTCATCTTCATGCAGGAACAAAAAAAATCAGACTTTAAACTTGAAAAAATAATACAGATAGTGTGATAATGATCGATACTGACCCATGAATGCTCTGAAATACTAAGGATCTTCTAGTTAATCTAAGAGCTTTCATGGGACTTACATACATTAAATCAAAGTGGAAGGTGATAGCCAGAGATGAAGAATGGGGGTAAAGGTACCAGATGAGGGCAGATTTCTATTACAAATCCTATTATCACGTGAAGAAATGATGTTAAAATGTAGAGAATGGCTGCAGAAAGACTCTAAAGCAAACCCTGAAATGACAGAAATTGTCCAGAAATACTATAGCCTGGATCGACTCAATGGAAAATTAACTTAAAAGTATGTTGGATTCTGCACGCGCTCCTTCTTTACACGAAATGCCTTTTGGTTGAAGCACATACAGTATCACCTCTTTCTTTCCAACATAATGGTTAGAGTAGAGTGACTGTGCCTGCTTTCAAATAAATACCCTGGATTTCTATGACTGGATGAGAAAGACATCTGCAGACCTCCGCTGAGCAGCTCATTTTCACCCCTAATGTGATTTACACCCAAAAATAATAGGCCTATTTTTTATTTTTATCTACATTATTGGATTCCTTGACCATGAAAACCTACCCATAGCATTTGCAATCACATTTATATCATTATTAGTTCAATAGATATTCACAAAAATTGAAATTTCCATAATGGCATTTTTTTGTCTGAATCTAGCTCCAAATGTATTGAAAATATAAAAGAATCCATTTGCACTGAGTCCTGGCTACAGTTTGGTGTTAGTTGCAGGTCTGCACCATTATTTGCACTTATAGTGCCAAATATTCCATGAGTACCCTAATTTTCACTGTTCTAGATCATAGGATGCAGAACAAAATCTAATCCCAAAATCTAATCGATTGGACTTTATGCCATTTCCTACCTATGCTGAAAATTTGATCAAAATCCATTCATGAGTTTCTGAGTGATCCCGTTAACAGACACGCAAACGGAATGAAAATGTAAGCTCCTTGGCAGAGGTTCTGATGCAAAATTACATAAAAGATGCAAGTAAGGGAAAACACTGTAACTGATGCCAAAAAATGAAAATGACGTAAAAGACACAACAATGTAAAAAATAATAAGATGAAAATTATGTAAAAGGCACAAAAAGATGAAAACTTTACAAAAGATGCAAAACAATGTAAAAGATGCAACAAACTACATAAAAGACACAAGATGACATAGAAGATGCAAAAACACAAAACAAATGTAAATAATGCAAAACTTTAGTGATGTAAAAAGTGCAAAAAGAATAAAGTTTGTTATTAATAATTTTATTCATATTTAATTCATTGTCTTGATTATTTTGTTCATTTTTACTTATTTTCATGATTATTTTTTCACTTTTTGCTCATATTCTTAAATATTTTATTCATTTTTACTCATCTTGATTATTTTGTTCATTGTTATGTATTTTCTCAATTATTTTGTTCATTTTAACTCATTTTCTTGATCATTTTGTTCATTTTTCCTCATCTTCTTGATTATTTTGTCCTCAATGTTCATAGCCGATACCCGTGACTTACCCAGACACTGGAACTTGTCGGCGGGCGTGGTGAGCAGCAGCTTGCCCTCCATGCCCCGGGGACCTGCACAGCGGGCGATTCCGGGCTCCTTATAGCCACTCTTCACCCAGTCCGACAGCCACAGCAGACGGCAGTCACAGTACAGAGGGTTGGCTCCGATTGCTCTGATGCAGACACAGAACCAGGCACAAAGTCAACTTACAAGAGGGAACAAAGGCGAGAGAAACATGGGGGAAAAAAAAAGTTCTAGGGGTTGGATTTCAGGAAAGCGTGGGAAAACTTCAAGAACATGGCAGGCCTTAGGAAGAGTAATTAATGAAAATACTGGACATGATCTCAAAGGCAGCTGTGATGCAAGTAAGATGCAAACTGATTTTAACATAAAGCTTATTCATAACCAGAAGTGGGTAGTGCTCAACTATATGTACTCCTTTACTCCTTTATGTAGTTTTTTGTTCTTTAAATAAATGTATTTCTGAGAATAGTTGTTTCTCCAAATACTTTTTATTCTTACTCAGTCACATTTTGGTTAAAAAATGTACTTCTATACAGTTACAATACATTTTGCTTCACCCTGGCGAGTAGAAGTAAACATTTGCAAAATAACCAAATAAACGTTTAAAAATGAACAAAATACTCAATACACTCAATACTCATAAAAAGTAATAAATAATTTTTGCAAAATTATCAAAAATAGTTAAAAAATAACAAAATAAGCAACCAAATGAGAAAAATAATCAAGTTAAAAAAGGAATCAACTCAACAAAAAACTAAACATACCACAACATTTATAAAAATGAGTAACTAAGTTGAACAAAATATATGAAAATTAGTAAAAGTAAACAAAATGAGCAGTAGCAGTAGTAAAATAGTCAAGTAAGTTATAAAGTAAATGAAAAGATGAACAGAAATCCACAACATAGTCAACAAAATGAGCAAAATGATGATAGAAATAAACAAAAATGATCAAAATATTTGTTTGAATGCAATACATGAGACTCTAATAGATTCTATGTTGTGAGGTTAGTACTTGAGTAGTGTGTTATGAGATACTCTTACTTTTACTCAAGTGCTTATGTTTCTGAGTACGTAGTTCGACTGTACTTCTACTTGAGTCTTTATAACTATGAAGGAACAATATTATTCTGCTCGTTCTGTTTATCATTTTTAGAAGATGAACACATTTTAACAGACAACTGACATTTAACCCTGAGAAAAACAAATGTAATTTTTTTAGACAAACTTCGTCAATCAGCCCCTGCAAAAAGGCTAAACATGGTGATGTACAGTATCATCAGGAGTGAGGAATTTCAGACTGAATGTTTATACCCAAATCGGAGCTGGCAAACTGGAACTCAGAAATAACATTCGACCACTAAAACTTAAGTTTCTGTTCGGGGATGCAACTAAATAACTCACTTTTCATCTTAATCAAAAAATAATAATGTGCTTAAAAAAAAATCTGCTTTGTTGTAAAACAGTACATTTGAAAATTCATGGATAAAACAATAATTATATTTTGGCATTAAAGTATAATTTCAATGAACGCCCTTGTGCATACTGGTGTTTTAACCATTACACCACGAAACACTGTCACTGTACTGTGAACTATGACTACATGCAATTCACCTTTTAGCCACATGGAGGAGCTCTTCCATCTTCACAGCTTTGCTATGACTTTGATATGACTATACAACAGCTTCTCACACGACACATACAGCTCATATGTGTGTTTACTCATCTCCTTGATTATTTGTTCATTTTTACAAATGTTCTTGATTACTTTGTTCATTTTTCTCATTTTGTTCAGTTTTTCTCATCTTCTTGATTACGTTGTTAGTTTGTACTCATTTCCTTGATCATTTTGACATTTTTGCTCATTTTCTTGATTATTTTGTTAATTTTTACTCATGTTCTTAGTTATTTTGTTCACTTTTGCTCACTTTTGTTCACTTTAAGCATCAATTAAATGACACAGATGTGGAATTTTTACTTGAGTACTCTAATTGAGTACATGGATTAAATGTCGATGCTGTGTTCATCCAAGGATGTAGGTTGTGTTTTGACGTTGGAGACATATTTTCAGTTTGACGTGTGGACATTTTGAATGTCAAATATGTCATTCCCTGTGGTCTACAAATGCATCAGTTTAATCATTTCTGTACATATTCATTGATGGAACCAAAAAGAACAAAATATACAAGAGAATTAGCAAAGAATGAGCAAACGTAATCAAAAAACTAACAAAAGAACTATGGCAATAGACAAAATAATTAATAAAATTACAAAGAATAAACCAAATAATTGAGAAAAGGAAAAGCATGAACAAAAAAACCCAACGATGAATAAAAATCTACCCAAAATGATCAAAAAAGTAATTACTTTGTCAAAAGCAGGAGTTGTTAGAAACAGAACCACACATACATGTATAAATTTACAAACTGCGGGTTGAAAAGAAGAGAAAGAATTCATAAACTTAAACTATTTTGCTGTGATGAATTTTCCTAATGTTCTGGGTTACAAATCTTCCCTAAATCTAAACCTGTGGTCACCTGTATTTGGACTCAAAACGTCTCCACGTCACAGTGAAAACACATTTATTCACTCACACACATAATGGTAAGAGTGATTTAGACCAGACCTATTGATTCACTTGATAAGATTATCAAAGACAAATGTGGCATCAAATGTTTCACACACACACAGAGTGAGGTCAGAGTATCTCAGGCATGTGAGAGAATGTCCAATTTTCCTCAGTCAATTAAATTTCATTTGTCGCTGCAGGGGAACAGTGATGATGAGGACTCTGATGATGAAGAACACATTAGCGTCACTCCGACCTGCAGTGAACCTTTGTGCATAAAATCCTCTCAATCTCCGTCTTCTCTACACGTTTCTCTGTGTGTCACTGACTGTTACCCTTCCTTGAAAGCACAGGTGAACATGATACCGTAATTAACACCCAGTGCGTGCCTCGCAAATATCCATTAGGCCAACGTCCCGCTGTCAAAAACAACGAGATGGGTCTTTATTCACTATTCATCGCAGAATGGCTCACCTCTGTGTGAAAGGTGGCACAAAACTGGACTCCATGTGCACATATAGTCTGTCTGTATTGGACCCGTCACATTGTACGTATTTAATTCTCATTCTCATACACTTGTCTTCTGTTATAGTGAGTCTTTCTTCTGCCTTTAGCATATTTGTTATTATCCCTGTAAATAGGTTTCTATATTTACCTCTGCCAATGTGTTTATCTGTGTTTGTTTGTTTGTTTGATCACAACACAACTTGAAAAGTTTTGAATGGGTTTGGATGATATGTTCAGGATAGATCAGAAATAAACAGGAGATTTTTAAAGGATTCTTCACCATTGTGTGATTGGGCCAAATTCAACACGTGTCCTTTTAATGCCACAAACAACACCCAGAAACATATGACAAGACCATAACAGATTCTATCAAACCACAAAGTTTGATCCGGATATGGGCAGTAATCTGGATATTGTGATTCAGAATGCGTATACTCACAGAGTTTGTTAAAAAATAGTTATTGTAAAGAAAAAATAAAGCTGTACACATAAAATTGACACCAAATTGTTGTGGAAAGTCTGCTGATTCAGTAATGTGCCCAATTTCTTGATTATATTGTTAATTTTGGTAATAAATCTGACTATTTTCTTCCTTTCTGCTCATTTTGTTCATTTGTACTTATGATAATTTTACACTTAACTTGATTGCTTTGCTGATATTGTTACTTTTGTTATTGTTTTTGTACATTTTTGCTCCTTTTATTACTTTATTTATTCATTTGATTGAATTTGCCTGATTACTTTGCTCTTAAAAAAAAACTTTTTTATTTTCTCCAAAAAAACTGCTCACAGTAAATGTACTTAAGTACTACCCACGTCTGAATATAACCTTAGATCAGACCCCAGATGGCTGCACAGTACTGTATATTGCAACAGCTATTTGTCTGATGCCAAGGGACAGTAGTGCACACAGTTCTGAAACTCTACAAACTGTGCAGTGTGTTTAAAGTAGCAGCTCTCTTGTTCGACGAATAAGGAACGGCCTTGTGCTCAAAATGTTACCCAGCAATTAAAATTCCTCAGTAGGAGTTATCTGATGTGTTAATCTGTTTTCTTCTCTGCTTGATGGCTTTGATCGAGCATGAATCCTAGTAGACACTGGGATGCAGAGACTGCATTTCATCTTCATCATTTTTTAAGCTGATTTGTGGATATTACTATGCATTTTGACAGACAACTCTTATATGACAAATTACCCTGAGAAAAACAAGTGCATCAATCAGCCAAAAAAAGAGGCTGTCTTCGTAGGCTACAAATGATGATCCATTATGAGAATCTACCTTGAAAAACTGAGAAATGCATCAACGGGTCATTATGTTAGCAGCAGAATAAGTCAGAGTGGAGGATTTTCCTGATCGACTCATGCTCTCTGGGATCATGTTTCAGACATGATGTCATGCTTCAGATGACAAAAATAAAAACTCTCCGTCCTCCCTCTTCTCTTTATCTCCTGTTCACATTCTTTACTCCGCTCCTCCTCCTCCCTCGCCTCTCCTTTCCACCCTCCATTTCTCTGTTCAACCCCTCTTCCCCCTTCTCCACTTACTGTACATTCTCTTAAATAGACTCACAAGGGTCGCGCTTGAGTTAGGATGATTATACAGTAGAGGCAGAAGCACATGCATGCACACCTCAGATCAATAGAGCCATGGGAAACGATGGATCTCTTCAGCTAATTCATTCCACCAGGCAGCCACTTGAAACGACTCACTCAGAACTGGACTCAATCTGACTAGAGCCATAAAAGCTGCGGGATGAACATGAATCACACGCACCGACCTCATTCTGTCACTGAGGACAGACCCAGCTGTCTGTTGCTGTCTCTGTCGACAGTATGTGCATGAGCGTGTGCTTCATGTATATTTAAGCACTTACAGGTGAGACAGGGAGGCCACGTCATTGAAGATGCCCTGCTGCAGCTCAGAGATGTCGTTGCCATGGAGAGAGCTGGAAGACAGATAAGTCTGAAGGTCAAAAATGGAAAACTCACCACGATGACTCTGACAGACAGAGAGTCTCATTCAACTTCACAACATTTACAAGTTAAAAAGCATTATGGAGTGTTAGAATAACAAAAGATATACAATTACTGGCTACTTCATTAGGTCAACACAAGTCTTTTAGCCAAATACTGAATCATCTAAGCACATAGCACCGATTCATTTCACAAATTGCTGATCTGCTGGGATTTTTTACATGCAACCATCTCTAGGGTATACGAAGAATAGTCTGCAAGTGAGCAACAGTTCTCCGGATGAAAATAGGTTGTTGATGTTATAGGAAATTGGTAATTCTGGTTGGAGTTGATGAAAAATGTGTCCACATATGCAGAAGAGTATACAGTATGTGGACAAATCATGTCAAATCTTGAAGCAGATGGACGAGAGCAGCAGAAGACATTCCCGTCAGTTACGGCAAAAACAGGAAACTCAGGCTACTATTCACATGGACTCAGTAAAAATGGTCAATACAAGGCCGGAAAAAAGTTGTTTTTGGTGAGTCTGGACTTCTGCTGTGACTTCTGGATGTTATGGTAATGATTGGCATAAACAACATAAAAGCATGGATCCATCCTGCCATGTACGTACAGTACCAACTCTCCAGGCTGCTGCTGGTGGAACATTTTGAGACCTTTAGTCCTAACTGTGCATTTTTAAATGCCACAGCCTACATGCTGACCGTGTCCATCACTTTATAGCCACAGTATACCATGATGATAGCTCGGAGGTGCAACCCAGTGCTAGCAAGGTGTGTGCATGTGTCAACTTACAGCAGTCTCAGAGAACGCAGGCCGCCCAGTGCCAGAGGAGGGATACATCTTAGGGAGTTGTAACTAAGGATTCTGGAAAAATAATAAAAGAAAAAAAGATTATTGTCCTAATGGTGAAGCTGTTCACTCTGAAATAATCAACTACTAATCACATAATCATGAAATGCAAACTTTCATGGCTTAAAAAGATGTACAATGAAAAAGTAAAAGTCTGTTTTTTTTCATTTACTTGACATCTGCATGTTCTTTTATACAGTGCAGTGACAGTTTATGCTTTGCCATTGTTTTTACAGTGTAGTTTTATTTTCTATTATATTAAGTATCTATGATGATACAGTACCTACAGTATGTTGTAAAGATATGCATGTGTGCAGGGTGATGCTTTGCCCTGAGTGCTGTTTAGAAGAAAACAACCAGGGACCAGGAATTAAAGTTTGAGATCTATAGTGCATCACTAGGTGTGTTTCTACTAATGCATATTTAAAAATATGACATTAAAAAATGTTTATGGAAACAGCAAAATCCTGCAATCAGTTAGTTTTTCTCCTCAATGGAGATTTTTTTTTTTTTTTGCAAAAAAGTAAGTGGAAACACCTCTGACATAGCGAACTTTTATGTCATATGACTGATCAGTTCTTTACATGTCTTCCAGATATTCTGAAAAGGAATGAAAACATGACTGTTTATACAAGGCATGTGGATTTCCTTGTGTCGACTGGGCTGGAAATTTGGTTTGAAGACTTTTCGCTACCTATCCAGGAAGCTTGTTCAGTTCTAAATAAATTAACCAGAATTTATACTCTGTGTCTCAGGACTCCACCCTTTCATCCTAAAAGGTGTTAGTTTCACCTGGGCCAGTTTGGCTGGGTAGAGATTCCAGCACAGAGCGGCAAATGGGTTAAAGATGGTGTCTTAGACCTCCCCCTCTATTCAGAGAGGGTCGTTCCCTATTCACAACAATGGCTTCTTTCACTCCACACTCAAACCACTGGTCTTCCCTGGCCAAGATCTGAACATTTATTTACCACTCTGTGCTGGAATCTCTACC
>JAQQAE010013853.1:0-12599 GCA_029823295.1 Pseudamia nigra | reverse complement strand
CTTTTTGTAGCCTTCCCCTAAACCATAATGTTGAACAATCTTTGTTTTCAGGTCATTTGAGAGTTGTTTTGATGCTCTCATGTTGCTACTCTTCAGAGGAGAGTCAAAGAGACAAACAACTTGCAGTTAGCTATCTTAAATACCTTTTCTCATTATTGGATACACCTGTGTATCAAGTTCAATGCTCAACAAGCCCACTAAGTTAATTTTGTGTTCCAATTAATCAGTGCTAAATAGTTACAGGTTTTCAAATCAACAAAATGACCAGGGCACCCAAATTTATGCACTTGTCTAATTTTGTTTTTGATGCATATTGCACATTTTCTGTTCATCCAATAAAGCTCATTTCATTGCTGAAATATTACTTAATCAGTTATTTGATAGATCAAAATGAAATTGCTGATCCATACACCTACTGATTTATAAATTAAAATAATAGAAATTGTCAGGGCTGCACAAACCTTTTCATATACTGTACAGTCTATGTTTTCTTTTCCATTTCTGTACGAAAGACCCACATTTTTAAGTGTTATGATGGTCTGTCTCTCTTCCATTGTTAATTGACATTTTTCACCATTTTTATAGCGACACAGCCCTTTCTGCAGTACAACACTGTTCAAACAATGCTCACAAGGGTATGGTACCACAGTGTGTTCCAACACTGCTTATATATTTTAATTCTGAAATGTATATTTTTTTAATATTTATGAACCTCCTTTAGTTCAGCACTTTGTACCATTTCAACCTATTCATTGAACTTGAACTGACTGAATTTCAAAAGACTGGAAAAATAGGGGTGTTCTAAAACATTTGACCAGTCGTGTACATCTTGTAGACCTTCTTGATATTTCTGTTATAGCAACAATTTAATAATATTTCTTTGGAAAGTCTGCCTGTTTCGAAAACATTTTTTCAGCAATAATGATAACATAATAGGTAACCTGCAGCTAATTAGCTGCAGGTTACCTATTATGCATGTTAGCCAGCTGTGCCAGTTCATACTGTCCTAAGGTTAAAGGCAATTAGTCTTCTGGTTCAGCAAGACACATTTCACAGTCATGGAAGTAGAGTTTAGTTAGTTTAACACTGGTTTTGATGGTATTAAAAGAACTCTATGACTCATGACTCCAGAGCAGCTGTGAATCTAACTTACTTATTGTAACACGTTGAGCTTTCACATCTCAAAATGCACTGTGTGATCATTTTAGATCCTACCTGGCAGCATCACAAGTGTCTCATTTGTGGAAAAGGTGTTCATCATCCCAGCATTCATCCCAATCCACTATTTTCAGAGCTGAGCTGCTTCTCCCACAGGACTCCATCTAGACAGAACAGCTGTTTTACTTTTTATAGGGACCACCAATTAAGAGAAATCAACGTTTACAGTATATTTTCTGAATATGGCACAGGAATGTCGAAGTCTCATTGGCAGTGGATAATGGACATTGATCTGAAAGTGCATTACTGCTTTTAAGTTTTATTATAGATTGTTTTCATATTTGTGGTTTTAGGTTACCTTTTAACCCTTAAAGGTCCATGGTTTGCTGTGGTCCACAGGACATGATTAGACAGGTGACCTGCCAGTCAACTCAGCTTCCAACCTCGTAGGTGCACAAGCTCATGCACTCACTTGCAGAGTTGAAGACAGTCATAACAGCAGCTAGCCACTGTATCTTATCTGACCACAGGATGGCTGAGAAGAGACAACCTGCATTTCAGTTTCCTTCAACATCTGGTACAGGTAAGAAAAGTACAGACATACTAGCTTGACAACTGTGAGGTTGTAAGCTATGTTGACTGACATGTCACCTGTTTAATGATTTATATTGTTCCTCCATGAATGGTTGACTACTAGCCAGTTTGCCAACATTGTGGACTGGACTTTAAAAAATTTTTCTTTTTTTTCGAACATGCCTGGTAGCGGGTATCCCAGTGGTTTCAGGGAGTGTCGACCCTGCCTATGCAAGACCCGGGCTTAGTTGGCTCTGGCTATTAGTACCGGGTTAGGGCCCCTCACTCAGGGATACGAGCATCATTGTCTTGTGGCTTACCATTGGTTTGGGAAAGGCAAAGTGAGTAAACCCTGAGTGGAGCTCCTAAGGCAGTTGATCGAACACTGTTACATCTTCTGGCAACTCCTGTAGCTGCACTGGCACCAACAGTATTGGGTTGTCCTCTCCATTGGCTAACGCCAAGAGGGGGATTCTGATGACTGGGCACCCCAGGATCTCCATAACCTTCGCCCAGGCTTGTGCTCTGGAGAGGTCACTCCGGTGTTACTGTCCTAGTAACAGAAATGAAGAACAATCCATGGCGCAACTACCATAATCTTCTGAGACTGAACGATGCCAACAATTTCGAACATGGCAGAAAAACAGAAATGAATACAGGCAATAACAGGAAAAGTAAAAGTACAACTAGAACAAAAGTTACATCTGTTCAGATTAAACATGTTCAAAAAGGAGTAGGAAGAAGTTAAAAACTTATTTAATCCTACCCCTGTTATACAGTATATAGTACTTGTCTGTCATGAATGCAATATATTCCTTTGTCCATATACTGTATGTATGCACACATACATATACATAGATACACAATACATATTATATAACAAATACTGCATCACAGCACTGCAATTCGGTATTATATTTGTCTACCCACACAATAATTCTTTTTTCATTTAATATTTGTACAGCTTGCAGTAATATATATACACTCAATATATAATATTCCACATGCAACCATTATATAAGTTCATATAAAATATTACATATGCATTCATGTAATCTACACACATGCAATATTTAACCTCATCAGTGTTGAGCCTCCTATTCACTGTGCCTTTTGAAAGATAATTTGTTTGTATTGGTTTTTAAACTGAAGGATGGTTGAATGTTGTTTCAAATCTAGTTTAACAAAATCCTTTCATGGTCGTTCGGTAACTTTGCATTTTAACATCCAATGTTCCGCTTAAACTGTAACCCCGAAGTCTTTCCTCAAACAGTTTCTGTAAATGACTTGGTAAATTGTAACTTACTTTATAAACAAATTGTGCAGTTTGAAATTCCACAATGTCATAAATTTTTATTGTTTTAGGTTTTATAAAGAGCAAACTGCTGTGACATTCATGTATCTGATGTCTCTCATTTGTAGTCTGAAAAGTGGCTACAGTGAACTTTTATATTGTATGTATTGCACCCACCTCTATGCAATAATTTAAAAAAAGGTAATACTAATGAACCTAACAGAATATGACTTGCTGTCTAAAAGGTGCCTTCCTTTGGCAATAATTTTAGATTTACTGTAAGTTTATTACAGATGTGTTTAATGTGGGACTTCCAGCAAATGTTGTCATCTTTTATCACCCCCAAGAATTTTGTGTCATGTACCCTGTCAGTATTGACACCCTCTGTCTGTACCTGTGCTTGTTGATTTATTTTCTGTTACCAAATATTGTGATTTTGTTTTGCTCAGGTTGAGTCATAGCTTGTTTTTATCAAACCTGAACTTGATTTTAATGAACTCAGTAGTAACATTGTCCAGAAGTTGCTACAAATTCTCACCAAATCTAGATAGAAGATTTTTAGGATTGCCTTTTATTCTTCTTTATTCATTTTGCCTTTCAAACATATTCTAGGTGTACGTGTCATGAATTTGATTGTTTTAGTAAACTGTCATGCTTGTTGGCTGCGCCGTGGGCGGTCTTCTGGATCTTTCAGAATTAACCGGCAAGGACACCAGATGAAAATTAGCCCTGGTGGCTCACTCTGCCTCACTTACAGTGTTTGGTTTCTGTCCTTCACAAACAGAGCAATAAGTGAAAAGAAAATGGAAGTGAACAGTCGGTAAACATTCATTCATGGTCTTTGACAGTCTTGTTTCGTTCCACTCGGCAGCATCTGCCAGGTGAAAGTCTAATATGTAGAGGTAAAATTATTTAGGTCTGGTGATTGGATGCATAGTGAACCAGTTGAGGATTTTACATCCTTCCACCCAAAGCTAAGGATAGGTGTAGAACTAATATTGAATGTACTTTAATTATCTTATGGTCTATGGCTATGTTGCAAATTATCTGCTGAGGTGCCTTAAAGCACATTTATGCTCCCATTATGTGCATTACGTATCAAACGTTGTCAAATGTCGCTGCCCTTCATATTCCCATATGTATGGATGGATGGATATACAGCTGAGTTCACACTGCTCTATCCTCTAGTGTGGAGACACATTGGATTTATATCTGAAAATACTAAGTGAATTTTTTTGTCATGAGTCGTTATGCTCTCTTGGGAGCCTCTAATAAGTGATCTAGTTCATCTTTAACTTTAAAGATGAACCAGATCACAAATAATCTAATAAATCATTGCCATACTGGGGTTTTATTGACATGTTGCTATGGTAACTAGTCTTCATGTGTCACGTGGGACATAAAAGTTTAAATTACACATTTTATTTTCTGTCTAAAGCTGGTATTTTACATTGGACAGTATTTCAGTTTTTGAATTTAATTGATTTTTTTATATACAGATTTTTTTTTCCAATTCAATCCTTTTTTCCTACTTATGTAGAGTAAAAGGTTTTTTTTCCATCACAAATGTAAAAGTAAACAGTATTCTGCAAAACAGCTACTCTCAAAGGTACATTTATTTGAAAAAGAACTACTCTAGTACATATAAACATACAGTACTTGAGTAATACCCACCACTCATTATAACCATTTACATTTACAAATATTATAAACGTATTGTCCTCAAATAGCCCAAACACTGTTGCTCTAAATCAGTCACATGGATGCATCTGACGCTAACTTATAGTGAATAAAAAGAAAACAATGGATAAAAACAACCAAAATTTGGCCTTTTTTACACTACAGCAGATGGATGGAGGAGACATCTGCAGTGTGTGCAGTACATCGCTGTAACGTTCCCTCGCTCTTCCCCCCCTGCGTCTGTCCCCTCAACCCTCCGGCGAAACACACTCTATTGTATTCCTCGTGTTGACTCACGAGAAAAACTGTCACCAGCGCTCGGGTCTTGTGCCATCATCTGGTTCCTCAGAGGGGAGTGGTAGCTCTATGTGTGTGTACATTTGTGGGTGGGCTGCCATCCTCATGTCTCTGTTGAACTGATCGGCATGGCAGTGAGCGAAAGCAGACACTAATCTCATGTGCTTGCTCGGAGGTATTGCATGGGCTGCTATCACTTCTGCGGATAAACAAGTTAGTCTTATGGAAGTTACGCTGCTTCGGGAAGTCGGTGCACTCAATAAATGACACAGACGTTGAGGGACTGTCAGCTTCATACAGGATGCTTACTTAGAGGTAGTTGCAGGTTAGTCTAGGAGGATTTGTACCGGAGGGTCTCATGTGGTTAGATTTTGATGCCTAAAGTAGTGGATGAGGGTAGAGCAAAGTCAAATTTCTTTTTTGCAGCTTAAACAAGTTTGATTTATACCAACCTATGGCCTACATTTTCCATTCATCACATAGACACTCACCCTTATAGTGTACAAACAAGGCAAATTAATTATTTCTAAGCTAGCAAACACACCTGTGACTTGAGTATACTGTATTTTTGCACAATTATGAACATTACTGCATTCAAATTCAGATAAAAAAGAACAAAACTTTATAAAAATACAAACAAAATGCTAAAGCAAATGACCAAAACATACACGAAGTGCTGGAACCAAATAGGATGGACGGATGGATGGACAAATTAATGATGATTGCATGGATAAACAGATGGACTAAGTGGATGGATGAATGGATGGATGGACAGATGGACAGGTGGGTGGCAGGGTAATTGGGTGGGTGGATGGATGGATGGCTAACTTGATGGATGGATGGATGGATGGACAGATGGACAGGTCGGTGGCAGGGTAATTGGGCGGGTGGATGGATGGATGGCTAACTGGATGGATGGATGGATGGATGGATGGACAGATGGCTAGGTGGATGAATGGATGGAATGACAAATGGATGGACGGGCAAATGGATGGATGGTTGCACAGATGGATGGACAGATTACTAAGTGGATGAATGGACAGATTGACGGATGGACAGGTGGGTGGCAGGGTAATTGGGTAGGTCAATCAATCAATCTTTATTTGTATAGCGTCAATCATAATCGCCGATTATCTCTAGGCGCTTCACAATTCAAGGCCGAATGAATTGTGGATGAATGGACAGATGGACAGACAGATGGCTAAGTGGACGGATGGATGGACGGATGGATGGATGATGGATGGATGGATGGATGGATGGATGGACAGATGGACAGGTGGTGGGGGTAATTAGGCAGGTGGGTGGATGGACATTCACAAAATGAACAAAGAAATAAACCAAATATTCCACAAAATGAACAAAAATGTAGAAAATAATCAAGAAATTGAATTTAATTGTATATGTTATGTAATAATGCAATTTGTATAACTATTTAATATTATACAAATTGCATTGCAACCTGACATTACATTAACAACTGTTACGGAATGCCTATAAACGCCTGGTATCGCATAGAAAGTACCAAAGTATTGATTTTTTTTTTTCACCACACACAACATGACCCACTCAGATAAGTCCATGACTCACTTCTGGGTCCTGTGGCACCAGCTGGGAACCACTGATTGAAACAAACCAGTTAAAGTGACAGGTGTAATGAAGACTGATAAATCCGGGCAGTAAACTGAACTAGTGATGAACAGAACATTTTGTTCATTGTGATAGCCACTGGTATCGGAGGAGCCTTGTATCATTTGGTCTCTGTTTTTCATTTTTGCTGTTGAAGGGTTTTTTTTTTGGTGAGTTTTTCCCTCACTCAGACCAACAATCCAATGTGATATACAGGTATATACTGTGTGTATATGTATTTGTGTAAGAACTTGATTTACAGTTGAACTGAGGATTAAAACAAGAAGGAGGTCACATTTGTGTAGGGAGTAAAAATATTCATTTTACTATAAATTTGGGTGATGAGTGGAGACATGGTAATCTTAGTCTGAATAAAAGCTACAGTATATGATGATAACGATAGTAACAAAGCCGGAAAACAAGGCAGCAAATAAACACTGCAGGACAGAAAATTGATTGCATTGCTCCTTTATGGCTATTTTGCACTGCTGACACCAGCTTGACTCAACCGGTCTATTATGTTTCAATTACACAATACCAATACAGACTATGAGAGCCTGCTTTCAGTTGCTGCTTTGCCGTGGTTCCAACGAGCCATCCATCATCTCTGCTTATCCAGGTCCAGGTCGTGGGGGCATAAAAGTGCACTGCCGTTGCAATGCTCTCATTCATGGGCTCCAACTTGTCTTATTACATTCCACTTGGGACCATCTGCTCTGGTGGAGAATTCTGATGTGTCATGCCAGTTTGTTGACTGGATTCACATCAAACCGACCTGAAAATTTTACATGCTCCCAGTCACAGCTAAGGATAGAGATGATTGTTTTTCACTTGTGCTTAAAGATGAGTGGGACTCATGTATTAATAAACCAAGACCTATCCATCAGTATGTGCATCACACAACCATGAAACCTTTAATTGGTTTCCTGTCTGAGGAGTATTTTAATTTGCAGATCAAACTGCAGCCTTCGTGTAAAAATCACAGCAAAGTACCGTTCAGTACCGTTCTGCAAGTCTTGTCATGATATTTAACTATTTAACCTTTTGTAACACTTTTTTTCCGGTTTGGTCTTAATAACTGACCTCTACTGTTATCTTTTTTTTTTTTTCTACTGCTGTGTGTTTTCAAGTAAAAAGCACACAACTGTGTAGATTTAATTTACTGTAGATGTAACTATTCACTTCATATTCACGATGGGTCCAGATTTCACTGAGAGGGGTCACTTAAACTCAGTATTAATGCACTATGTAAAGTCCATGTTGATTCCAAATATGAAATTACTTTCATTGTATTTGGATCAAACCTGACAGCACGTGGACACTCCATTGTGCATGGCTTTTAGGTTGATGCCAACCCATGCTTGCATCCATATTTACATCATTATTCAGTTCTGACCTCTGACATGTGTATAACACCGAGCTCTTGCAACATAACTAAACTGATGAAAATTTTTTTACAAAAAAAAAAAAGGAATATTTACATACATCCCCAGGCAGCGACATGCTTAATGACTTTATGTGGTGACAGCGCTGTCAAAAGAAAACTGGACAGTTTTATTTTCCTGGACAGAAATAGGTGCAAAACAAATTTTAGAGCGGGTTGTCAGCAGATCTGGCTGCAATGACAATGGAAAGGAAAACATCTAAAGGCAGCTCATCAAGATATAGATAATTCTAAGAAAAGCAGGCAATCACAAATAACTTTCCCATGTTTGAAGGAGCTGAACCAGACGCTATCTGAGCATGAACTGTGGCAGCAGGACAGAGCAAAGTCAGACACAGACCGTGACACAACCTAAAATGAAAAAGTGGTTTATCTGCTGAAATAGCTTTTATATCAGAGGTCTCAAACTTGTGCCATGGAGGGCCAAGACCCTGCAGGTTTTCCCTCTAACCAGTCTCCAACAAGCAGATTTTACTGATTAGCTCCGCCCACTGATTGCTGATCAGTGAAATCACCTGCTTTAGTGACTGGTTGGATAGGAAACCTGCAGGGTCTCGGCGCCCCATGGCACAAGATTCAGACCCCTGCTCTATATCATGATTTACCTCTTCTTTGAATCACTTATTTGCGAGTTTTGCTCTGGAGAAGAATGAGATGCTATAAATGATATAAATCCAAAGGCAAGACCCTTACTATCCAACTAACATGTCCAGATGCATAATCACATTGTAATACTGGGTGTAAATGGAGTCTCTGTCACATGTCAGCTTGACCTGAGCTTAGTATGACCATCCGTACATGTGCACTACCCCTGGGTTGTTGACTCTGCTGATATGCCATGAACGTAAAGGATAAAGGTCAAGGTCATATGGACATCTATCCACACATTTGACTCTGTATCTCCAAAGTCCCGGGATTCAAACTAGCCAAACGTGGCACATGGATAGTCAGGGTAGGGGGAAGGTTTACTATGGCAACCACCACTTAATTTGCATATTAATTAAGGTGCAGCATTCATAAATAATAAAAACAATTTGACCTGTACTGCTAAAACTACCATAGCTAGAGGCACCAAAGTTTAATATGTGGTGGATTAGACTCCAGGACACCTCTAACTCCTCATTACATGACCTTTACTTTGACCTTGAAGTTCAGTCAGGTCTGAAATCACACCTACTTACACTTCAAGGAATGTAGTGAGGTTGAAAATGTCATGTATCCCTGGGTTATCGACTGTCCGGATAACAAATTTGCTGTGGGTTTCAAGAAAAGTGTCAAGGTCACGGTCAGTTTCTAAACTGGGCAAGGGATTTGTTGTTCAGTAGCTTCTTCTTTAAATTATGTAGAACTTGACAAATCCAAATTTAACTAGTTGTTTTTTTGATTGACCATGACTGTGTGAGACCTACTAAAAAATGTGGGCACTGAACGGCAGTATTTTGTGTGATTCTTTAAAGTTCATCCTTATTCGAAGCAGTAGCATCACCTATTCCAAAAGATGTTATAGTGGTCAAATAAATTGTGTCAGACTCTGTCTGTTGGGTTACTGTGTCTTTCCCTGTTACAACTTACTCGCTATCTAAAAGGAGTAGTGTCACTTGTCTCAAAAGTGTACCAGATGAGCATATTCAAATGATCAGTAACCTTGACTTGGCTCAGGAGGTAAAGCAGGTCATCCAGTAACTTGAGGGTTAAACCTCACTCCATCCCAGTCACTCTGCTCTTGTGTCCTTGGGCAAGACACTTCATCCACCTTGCCTCCAGTGTCGGTGACATCCATCCATCCATCCATCCATTAATCTTCTACTAATCCTGGTCAGGGTCATAGGGACACAGCCATAGCAGAGAAGCCCAGACTTCCATCTCTCCAGCCATCTCCTCTAGCTTCTCTGGGGGCCCCAGTCCTCCAGCGTGTCCTGGATCCAAGGGCCCAAGGGCCTCCCACAGTTTGAGGTAGTTTTGGCAAACAGGGTTTGGACCACGCAGGCCCCTGCCTTCAGCTGCCACCCAAACTACACAGCACTGGACCCTTACAATCCTTCCTACAGGTTGTGGGCCCACAGGAAGACATAGCCATAAGGGTCTTCTGAATCACTCGTAATCTGTCCTGTCACCGAGGACCAGTTTGCCTTGGGAGACCCTACCAGGGGTGAATTGCCCCTGACAACATAGATTCTAGGAACACTCAGGTACGCAAACCCCTCCATCACAATAAGGTGGTGATTCAAGGAGGGGTGTTAGTGACATTGGTGTATGAACATGACTGAATGTCTCTTCCAGGGCAACAGTGGCTACAGATGTAGGTTATCGCCACCAGAGTCTGTGTCTGTGGATAATAATAATAGTATAGAATCACTGTAAAGCAATTTTGGTCTTGGAAAAAGTGCTGTATAAATCCAGTCCATTAGTATGGCAAGTTACAAGCAAATTAGTTCCATCGCTTTCAAGATAACATGTTTTTTTTTTTTTTTACAAGCAGTAGCACACCCCAAGGAGCACCACCACTTGTCTCCCAAGGTAGATAAAAATCTGGTAGTGGTCAATAACCATGGCAGATTTCAAGTTATACAGTTTAGACGCTTTCTGTGCCTAATCAGTCGTGACACTTTCAAGTTATCTCATCACTTAACCCAAAAGTTCATATAATGTATATCTTTAACTTGTTGCTCCATAGAAGCTCTAGATTTGGAGGCATGAAATGCCTAACAAATGTATAACAGGGCACCCAATATATGCTACTCAAAAGTCGATAAGGATCACTAACATTTTTTGGGAAGAACTTTAGTCTAAGCATGAAACAAACAAATATATTGTTTAAAATGTATTTCATCAGTAAGATAAAGTCATTTGCATGTGCACTGCATGCAACACCAGCTTACTTGTGCTGTTGTGACAGTAAATTTTCAGCTTGTTAGATTTTTGTGAAGAATTGGTGAATGTTAGATGGTTGCAGTAGATTTGTTATTAATTATGCTTCCTTGGCTTCAAAGGCGTTGATTGACATGCAAACAATGAGGCAGGTGCATATTAACAAAGCGCATATCATGTGATTCTTATCAAATTTTGAATAGCATAGTCATAAGGCACACTGTTGCAAGAAGAAGAAGCTCAACCTTTAGGCTAGCATACATTTTTGGTTTCTTGATTTATTCTAAGTATGCTTCTTAGGTGAACTCCACCTCTCATAACCACAAGGGACGAAGAGGTTAAGGTGTCAATTACCATGGCAAGATATTGCATTTTTTGCTACACGTACTAGTGCACCCTATCAAAAACAACTAGCAAGACTTATCTCAAAAATTGACAGGATGGAGATCTTTAAGCTCTCACTATGGCAAGTTTCAAGTAAATAACCACTTTCAAGCAATTTCAACATGTTTTGCACCTGCTGTCCCAGAATCAGCAGCACCACCTGTCCCAGAAGTTGATATGATGTGGAATTTACAGTACATCTGCATCTACATTGTAGATCTTTAAGTCATCAATAAACATACCAAGTTCCAAGTAAATCAGTCCAGTCCATCAGTTTTCAAAGTATTGCGTTGATACTCCTGGTATGTGGATGGGGGTTGTGAAACCGATTTTTAATTTAAGGGGGTTTCACATTGAAACTAAGGTCAATCTACTTTTGTATTCAGTGGCAAAATAAAAGTAGAGGACTCTGAATGGCTTTGGTGTCATTTAAGTACATGTTAGGGCTGCTGCTGTGAATGTTGATTATTCTTATCACAAACCCAGTCTGATCCCATTCCCATTTTAGTGTGAATGTGTTTCTATGTTACTGAAGGGTGTGGCAGTCGTAGACAACAGACCCTCTGCCATGTGCTGAACGGCAGATTCCATCTTTAAAAGCTTCCAGATGCTTGAAATGACGCACTGAGGCAGGATCAATCTGTGTTCATCAGACTGCACTGGCAGTCTGTCGGCAAATACATGACAACAGAGGGAACCAACGCAACGAGGATGTTCTTTACCTTCTGCTGCCTGGTCCTGATTGGCTTTTAACATTTGAATCATGAATATGATGGACAAAAGTCAACAAAACAATCACTGAAATGAAAAACAAATAACTAAATATACAGCAAAATCTTCGGAAGAATGAATAAAACAGACAAAACTGATCCCGAAAACAAATGCAAAGGACAAACATGAACCAAAACTGCTCAAATAAATACAGTGCATCCAGAAGTATTCATAGCGCTTCACTTTTTCCACAATTTTTTCATGTTATAGCCTTATACCAAAATTGATTAAATTAATAATTCATTTTTCCCTCAAAATTCTACACACAACACCCCATAGTGACAATGTGAAAGAATGTTTTTTGAAATTGTTGCAAATTTATTAAAAATAAAAGACCTGAGAAATCACATGTACATGCAGTATGTATTCATAGCCTTTGCTCAATACTTTGTTGATGCACCTTTAGCAGCAATTACAGCCTCAAGTCATTTTAAATATGATGCCACAAGCTTGACACACCTGTCTGTGGGCAGTTTGGCCCATTCCTCTTTGCAGAACCTCTCA
>JAQQAE010013852.1:0-12599 GCA_029823295.1 Pseudamia nigra | reverse complement strand
AAAATTAAAAATGTGACATTTTTGGACAGTGCGGCTTATAATCAGGTGCGGTTTATAGTGCGGAAATTACGGTAAATCTACCTGTTGTATTGATTAGTCCTGGTGACTGATGTAAGTTGTAGACTGTATATACTGTAAAAAATAGACAAACCCTTTGAGTGTTGTCACTGATTGGTTTCTGAAGAGCAGTTTGGAAGGTAAAACAAGAAGCCATGAAATAGCAAATCCAACACCCAGTTTAGACATTAACCTTGATTTTTTTTCCTTGAAGGTCACACAAAATTTGCATTCAACATCATCAAAAACCCAGGAATATGTGATATATTCAACCTCATTACATGGCTAGAAATGTATGTAGGGCAAAGTGCAATAATTTCAGAGCCTAACAATCTTCAAGGTCATTTGATGAATGAGAGGTGTCCTGGAGTCTAATTTATCATGTTAAAATTTGGTGCCACAACCTATACTACTTTTGGTTCTTTAGGTTAAAATAGTTTTTTTTGTAATTTGCTAATTAATATGCAAATTAGGTGGGGGTTGCCATAGTAGCCTCTCCCCCTACCCAGGGTTAGGGTTAGGGTTAGGGTTAGGTGAGAAATAACCTCAGCTACTGTATAGGTTATAACAACCCGTGAACAGATTTGCCAAATTTGCTAGTGACCAACTGCATGCACTATTTTTTGTAGCATTAAATATCAATATGAACAAAATAGATAAAATGGCAGCTGTGCAACACACATTGTGTCTCCAAGCACAGCTTTGAGGAAACATGGAGGGCTGGTCCATTGGCCTGGCACAGACGTGGTCGATGGCCAGAAGATGACCACTGGAGTGGAGGCGCTGAGTGGGTACACACTGGTGACACGTACTGCAATCCCTGATCTGACCCTCTCTCTTGTGGTATAAAGACTTGCAGATAATTTTGTCTTTTTTCACTTGAATTACAGTACTTTGCACAAAATAAATAGTTACAGTGAAAATTCCTGATTGTGCTGTGTGTGGATTATGGACTGATGAGGACAGTTTCTGGAAAAGCATGTTGAATTTTTAGATGTAATGTTTGCACTTTGGAAAACCTCTCCATTGGGGATGAACCTGCAATTTATATCAACATGAGGATCTCTATTACCTTAATATGCAGTGCTTAGCAAATTTATTAGACCACCATCCAATGTAAGATTTATGGCTCAGTTGACCTAAATTAAGAAATCATTACCCAAATCATTTTTCTGTTTCTGTAATCGTTAATCTACCAGTATGTGTAAGCTATTTAATTGAAATAATATTTTAAATGCTAAAATACAATTATTGTTGTTAGTCAATAAATAACTTGAATTTTTGAGTACTGTTTTTCAATAAAGGAGAAAGTAGTAGAGCACATTATTATTTTTGACTAAGACGCCAAATTACAGTTATTTACTTCATTTCTGAACATTTTTGCTATGCTTTATTAATTCCTGACTTCTCAGAGATGTCCAGTGTGTCAAATCAAATTTGAGTATAAAAAAAATGCATTCAGTTTAAAATTTCTCACTCCTCATATAAAATGGTAAAACATTAAGAACTCACTGAGTCTGCATTAAAGCGCCCCATGATGCTGGTTGGTCTTTGAGACAAATAGGACAGGTGGCCTAATAAATCTCTTCAGCACTGTACTTGCACTTTCTTACGTTGTTGTCAGTCCGGTGCGGGATCACAGACACCCGTCCACACTGAACTGTGCTGCGTCTCCTCTGCTCTGTGCCCTCATTGTCAAACATGAAAAGAGGCAGCTGTTTTTGTCCTCGAGTGAGAGCTGTGAGAGCGGGCAGAGGCTCCCTAAAATAAATAGGCTTTGTGTGCAGCCCTGGGGCGGGGTCAGGGGTCACACCCCATGGTGCTCGCTCACATTAGGCTCCCCCTGCCCAAGGATACAAATACAGCACCACACTTCTTCACTGACAGTGCAACATGTGACTTGAATTACATAGAAAGACATAGGTTAAATCCAGACATGGGTCGTACTCAAGTACACTTAGTCCTTTGCATAAACTTGAGTATTTTTTTAATTGTACTTTTAAGAGTATTTGTTTACTTTTTACTCTTACTCAGTTAAATTAAATTTTACTTCTACTCTAATTACATTTGGCCACATCTCAATGAGTTGGAGTAAAAATAAAGGTTGTAATTTAAAAGGAAATTTACAAAACAATAAATTAAAATTGAAAATGAGAAAAAAATCAAGTAAATTATCAAAATGAATACACTAAGCAACAACATTTAAAACATAATAATAAAATGAACAAAATAAGCAACAAAATTAAACAAATTCTTAAAAATGAACAAAATAAGCAAAAAAGGAACAAAATGAAAAAAATAATAAAATAAGCAAAGATATTTAAAACATAATTAAAAAATGAAGAAAATAATCAACAAAATGAACAAAAAAATAAAAAAAATAAGCCTATGGTTAAGTAATTTATACAACTAACGTAAATAAACAATCAAATACATGAGGCTGTAATAAATTCCTCATTATGAAGTTACTGTACTTGAGTAGGTTTTTATGAGATACTCTTTCACTCAAGTGCTGATATTCATGAGTACTTCTACTTCTACTTGAGCCACTATAATTATAAAGAAACAGTACCTTTGCCTGAGTACTGTTTCTGTGTACTCTACACACCACTGGTTAAAACAGTTTCCCAAATGTTTTCAGCTCAGGACCAAAAAGAAACATGACATTTTCTTGAGATTAAAAAATAATAATAATCCATATAGTGTATTATGTTCATGTATTTTACTTTTTAACATAAACGTAAATATTTTTAAGAGTCAAGAACGAATGTATTTTTTCTTTCTTTAATGATGTGAATGTTACTGTAGGCACAAAATGAAAAAGATGAATAAAATAATAAAGGAAAAGTACCAAAAAAAATCAACTAAATTAACAAAGGAAAAAAAACTAACCAAAAGTTGGTGGAGCAGGTGTAAAAGAAAACAAAATCAAGTAAATAAATACATTAATCAGCAACAGGGATTAAAAAAAATAAAATCATCAAAATGAATTGCAAAATAATTAAGAAAATGAGCAAAATAATCAACCATTTAAAAAAAATTAACATATTAATCAAAAAAGACAAAAATCCAACAAAATTATGGAAATTAACAAAGTAATCAAACTGATCAAAACAATCATTATAAACTCTACAATAATCAACAACAAATGCCCCATGACCCACTTCAGGTCCCAAGTCCTGGACAGGCAGATGTAAAAGTAAAGAAGCATAAGAAAGACAAGTAAAACCTTTGCCTTTTCTGGTTTATTGTACCCGATGAAGCAACAGTGAGAGAGAAACTGAGTTAAAAGCATTTATTTCATTGCTTTATAACTGCCCTGAGTAGAATATAATCTAATAGAAGCACTACAAGAATCATTAGACTACACATGTAATTACTGAAAGCTAATGCAATATAGCTATTAGTCCAGGAGTGTATCAGTCTCCATCAGAATATCAGCAGAACAAACATATTTGTCTTAGGCTGTTATTAATAGTCATCATGATATCCTCCACTGGATGAGTCCATTATTGTAATGTCTCAGAGCAGAAATATACAACTTGTGGCTGCTTCCTAATTCACAAAGCAATTTACATTGTTTGCGTCTTAGAAATGTAAATGTAACAAAAGCATCAAAAACATCTTACATGTGGTTGCAGAATATCATCATTATATCATCCATAGTCCTTGCATCAAATCCATTAAGTTAAAGAGACAGTGACTGTTTCTTTTTAATTGTGTAATTCTGTTGTCATTTTCCAAAAGTAGCACATATGCTCAAAGCGAGTTGAGTATTCCTGATATGGAGTAAAGATTGAGTATCGACCTTTGTAAGAAGTCATATAATCATGTACACGACTAGGGAATTTACATTTCATATATGACCTTATCTCACCTCGCAGGCAACTAAATCATACAGTATATGCACGCAATGAATTTTACCCACATAAAATAATGTTTAACAACCTGGTCACACACAACAGTAAGTACATTAAAACCCATCAAGTCTCTTTTCAAACCACCCTCTGCACTTTTTTGGTTTGACCAGCAAGAACCAACAAGGTAACCTGACCCAATGAAATCAGAATTAATAGAACTAAATCAAAACAACTGACAATGTAAGCTACATGTGTGTTCCATTCTGAGACACTGTTTGTCAGGAGTGCTAATAAATACAATTTTAAACCAAACTAATGTGTCAGGTGTATTGTACAAGACTTTCAGAGGCTGCAAACAAAATAATTACTGCATGTGTCATGTGTGTATGATGCCACCACAACACTGGACATCTAAAATTAGATTTAAGCTAAATATATCATCACAATGTAATACTGATA
The DNA here is from genome assembly GCA_029823295.1 of Pseudamia nigra. Lineage (NCBI taxonomy): Eukaryota > Metazoa > Chordata > Actinopteri > Kurtiformes > Apogonidae > Pseudamia > Pseudamia nigra. The sequence goes on along the minus strand of JAQQAE010013852.1, from coordinate 8,223 downwards.
ACATTATCATTACTCAGTATGTCATTGAAATAGCATTAGATATTTTGTCATTTTCATATCATTACTACATGGCAAAATCTGATAAAAATCTAATAAAAATGCTTTTTCTTTCACTTATGCCATTTACTACAAATTCACACTCACCATACAATGAGTTCTCAGTCTGTAAACAAAGAGCTCTCATTCTAAGGTGGTCAGTAGAATGGTATATGAACATTTTGTTCATAAAATACAAGTCAAAAACTGAATCCAGCTGGAATTTTGTGTTTCAAATAATACATGGAGATAAGTGCAATAAGGGACAATGTGTATGTGAGAGACCAGCTCCACGGTTAGCCCTGCTTTCTCGGTCTGTGCCTCTTTCACAAAACAGCAACAACTCTCATTATAGTCTATACAGCGGTACATGTCTGATTCATTTCCAGATTCCCATGAGATCCCAACTGGCATGTCAGAAAAAAAATCATTATTTATTTCATTCATTCATTCATTCATTTATCCTTCAATAAAACAAATTTCCATGAAAATTTGGAATCGTAAACAACTCAACTGTCTGCGCTCAGCATCTGTTTGTTGATACTGAGCTGGACACAATCATACAGCTGTACGATGGGGTCTGTGCTTGACACCTGCTGTCAGCCTTGACTGACCTCTGGGAGTCTGCTCCGGTGTTAGACTGTGATTTTACAGACACATAGATAATCATAAATAGAGCTGAAACTGTAAGCCATTTTTTACTTGTAATAAAGAAACATAATTTTACCCTTTTGTTTTCATCAGTGTAAATCAAATGAACATCATGTTTGACCTGCAACAAATAATTTATGATCACCAACTATTTTGACTATGTCCAAGTAGCCAAGACTGATTTAAATGCAAAAAGTAAATAACGCTCCTCCTGAACAAAAAGAAACAGTTCATACTGTTCAATTGTGGGGTCTTGAATATTTGGCTTTCCCCTTGCATGAAATTGCATGTCAATTTTAGCCTTAAAATGTGCATAAATCTGCAATATCTCCAACTTTAAGTAAAATATACCAATCCACTGAATTGTATTTATGACACTCAGCTGTCCTGAAATCTAGTAACATGGCTTTTCAACAGTGATGTATGTACTCCATTACATGTACTTGCATTTTTTTTTCAAAATATTCACTTCTGACAGTAGCAGAGTACTTTTTACTCTCACATTTATATTCGACTCTAAATGACAAGAAAAATACATCAGTCACATTATGAGCTGCCTGCCAATCCAAAATGTAGAAGTCAAGAAAGCGAAATGCGTAAAAATTAATCAAAGATTCAAAAAAATCAACCAAATGTATAAACTAATCAGCAAATTGGCAAAAATAATCAAAAATAATAAAATTAATTAGCATAAATCACTTTAATTAGCAAAGAAATTATAAAATATGAACCAATCAAACAACAAAATATACAAAATATTAACACAAAAAAAGCCAATTTACAAAATATTTAGGTAAATTAGCAAAAAATGACTAAAACAAGCTATATTGTGTGTTTTTACATTTACCTTGTTCTGGTTGTGACACTTTATGACAGTTAATGTGCATTTTATGTTGTTTTTACCTGTAGGTTAAATAAAGAGTGATGAGACTGTAATTAATTCCTCAGTGTGAAGGTACTCACTACTTCACCAGTATCTTATGAGATACAGTTTTTTCTTGCACAGAGTACTTCTGCGACTTGAGTCACAATTATAAAGTGACAATACTTCTATTGAAGTGTTGTTCCTGTTTTCTCTGCTCACTACTGATGAGACCTTTCTACAGGAGAGAGGAGGAAGTAAGCAGCATCAAGCAGGTCTCACATACAGTAATATGACTTGTAACAGGAAAAGCACAGAAAAGATAATACCCTCAGCGATGTTATCATTTACACTTGTCTATTTCCTCATGTGTCATGTGCTCTGCATTATCAGAGCTCTTCACTGAGGCTAAAAACTTCTAGCAAGGGGTTTTATCTTAGGAGTGATTTAGGAGGGTCCACTCAGAAGAGTAGCACTTACAGGCCTGGCATGTACAGTATGCTACAGCGCTTTTGGCATTTTTTGGAAAACTTTTTTAAAATGACAATGAAAAAGACAATTTTCATTTCCATGTGGACAAGGCATTAGAGCGACTCTGAGCAAGAACTGAACTATAACGTTTATCTTGATGACAAGGTGACCCGAGTCAACTCTGCACCTATGTGTGATAAAGATGTGATTGGTTGATCACACCTGTGCAAAAAAGGCTTCCAAGTGAAAATGGGAAACGAATGAACAGTGAAACAACAGGACTAATCACATTTACGACAACACATGGCACTAGTTTATGTTTCTGCTGAAAGTATAGTCAACCACATTTTAAATGTATTATGAAATATTTGTAAACACTCATTTGGCAGCATTTTTGCAGTTCTGAAATCTTCATTAGTATTTTTTACTGAGTGTTTGAGACTTCGGTTTCACAAGTCTTTGAGTTGCTTTCAGCTTTTCAAATTTCACTTAACATCATTTATTGTCACAGAAAAATGTATATTTGTCGTAGTCTTAGTTTTCATTAAGTGTAATCATTCATCCACTTAGTTTTTCTTCTGTTTAAGAAACTCTTAAGCCTCTTGCAGTTGTCCTCACTAATCCTAACATTTTGTCACCTTAAGAGCTCTTTTAAGGGTTAAGATGATTTATGAATCACCTTTATCTTTACTAGGATCTACTCATACACTTAAGGGGAAATGCTCTTTGAATTTCTTCACTAGGAACAACTCTTGGCGCTGGGAATCTGTGAAAATAAGGACACTCGTTTGACTTATCCTGAAAAGCTGTATTTGCCTAATTCCTCTGTTTGTCTACACAAACTGACAAGACAATTAATGAAGTCAGGCAGCAGCAGGTTCAGATTGAGATTAGTCAACTGTGAAAAATTGCCACATGGTCTCCTTTTATTCGGAGATGATGAATGGATTTAATAAAAGCATCATCATTAAATTCATTCCTTGGTGAAATATAATATTTAAAGATACACCACACAAATACCTTTAACTGCGGACAGATCCGCCCACGTCCTTTCACCTGCATCGAGATCATATTATGGGTTTTCTTCTTACCATTAGCATCCTTCTTAGGCCCCATGATGAAAAAACACAAAACAAAGCAGTATTTTGGGTAAAAAAGGCACAAAAAATACAATAAAAATTTACTCGCAACACAAGTTTTGACATGTGAGCAGGTACAAAATTTTGCCTGATGTCTTCCTTTTAACCCAAAAATGTGTTTGCCAAAGCACTCATAACCTGGGGTTCCACTATATTTGATTGATCACAGTATATGACATCGTAATACAGTCCACATTATGAAGTTACTCACTACTTGAATAGTTTTTATGTGATACTCTTTTACTCAAGTACTTATGTTTATGACTACTCCTTTTACTTGAATCACTATAATTATAAAAGTGACAATACTTTGACCTCAGCAGTGTTTCTGTTTACTCTACACACCACTTTTAATTTTAATTCATTTGATTAAATTTTTGTTTTTTTTTTATTTATGTCAATAGACTAAAAATAGATGAATGCTCATTCCTGGAATAAACCGCAATGGCTGTTCATGTAATAATTACATACAGAATATCAGTATGAATGTGAGTGTGAAAGGGTTGTCTCTGTATGTACCTCCGGCCCAGGTCGTCATTGTAAATGAGAACTGGTTCTCAATTGACTTACCTGGTTAAATACAGGTATAGGATGAATAAAAACAAAATGTGATGTTGACTAGATGCCGATTTGTTGCCACATGTGTTTGGTCTGTTAAATATTTCTATTTTATCAGGTATTTGATCTTAAAGCTTGCGGCAGAATTGCTGCTGTTTCTTCCTTCTCCATCAGGTTTTCATCACACCCTAACCCTGTCTCTTCTGTGACGCTTTGTTGTCATAAATGTATACTTAGCCCTTAATTACATGGTGGCTAACTACAGATTCCAGAAGTGATTACATGAAGGAGACTCTAACAGCCTCATGGCCTCTCCTATAAACTTTAATTACAGATACTTTCCGTATTGTTTTGAAAGGATAGTTTTTCATCCAGCTGTAATGAAAATGTGTCGGAGGGAAGCGACGACAGAGCAAGACCATTTATTTCCCCTGCTGTTTCCCAGCCCAGGAAGGAGGGCTCCACCACAGGGACTGTGGGTCTCTGAGGGCAGAAGGCCTCTGCAGGCGTGTGGCTCGCCACCGGCCACTGGCTCCGAGGACAGCTGTGACACGCTGCAGGCTTTGGCCCAGAGCCCCAAGACAGCAGTATGCCAAAAACAAACAGCATTGAAAGCTACTGGCTCCGTCCCCAGCTCTTTTCAAGACGGTGCTTTGAGCCCGCTGACCTTTACCCAGCTCACTCCATTAAGTTCCAATAGACGTTAACAGCTTTTGGGTTTACTTGGTAAAAAACAGCATCTTGTCATGCTCCAAACAAATTACACCAGAATGAAGGCAAAGAGGCTGTGAGGCTCTTTGTTTTTCCAAATGTACCACTTACTTTGACCCTACCTGTTTTGACGCACTGGAAAAAACACATTTTGTACTTGTGTATTCATAAAAACACGTTTCACACCGGTAAGCGGTTTCACAAGGTTGGAAAGTTGAAGAAAACTTTGTGTATTGTGGTAGAAGATTTATATCAACCAGTGGTACCATGTTAATTATGTAAACACACCTTAATTGCACAGTTATACATATACATAATGTACGTACAGCTTGATTTACTACATGCATTGTGCATTACGCTAGGACCCATTTTTGCTAAAGTTAGCTAACTGGAATTTAGACACTAAAGAAGCAGGATGGTGTTTGTGGGAAAAAAAAAACAGGTCTGGTACATAAAACAGACTGTTATTGTGAATATAGGTAAATGAAACAGCTAACATCAACAGGTGACCTGCTTCTAGTCAGAGAAAGAAGGAAGTGGATAGCCTTAACTGGACTTTGAAGTAGCATTTTTATATACACATATTGTGTAAAGGCAGGTTTTCTGAAAAAAAGTAAATTATGTAAAATCAATAGAATATATGTAAACAGTGGAATCCAGCCAGTAGGAGTCACAAGCCAGTGTACTCTAGTGGAGGTCACAACCCTGAACAAATAGCAAATAGTGTTAGCAACTTCACCCCACATAAAACTTAACCAAAAAACAAACATATCATCAATTCCAGGTATAGGAATAGTGAATATAAATATAGTATAAAGTATATAAAAAGTGGACAAAGCCTTTGGGATGTGATCAACAGGTTTTTGAACAACCACTGTGAAGCCTTGAGTTTCCGCTTTAATAGTGACCATTTTGGCTTTTTGGATCCTGAAATAAAGTGTCCAGATTTGGACAAGAGGGAGAGCTGTTGTGGAGTGAACTTAATGGAACATCTGAATAACAAAATCACTTGAAGGTCTTGTTAGTGAATCCTCTTTACTCAACAGGGAAAAAATGCATTTCATTCAGTTAATGAAGGCTTTATCATTCACATCTGTCGGGAAACAACTACCAATACATTTATCAGATGGGCCAAACAAAGCGAATCAGCCATCAGTGGTCTAACACTTGTAGATCCCACTTTCATTTCATTCTCCATCCATGGTTGCTGCCCCTTAGTTGCCTCTCTGTTATTTGGTTTTCAACACTGTTATTCAGTTTGATATGTCACCTCCCTCTAGATTAAAAAGTCTAGACTATGCCATTTTTTTCTTTGCACAGGAGCATACCGTCATACAAAACTATGACATTCACTTTTATTCACTCACTCTGTGTTTAAAGTATGAACATAAAGATCTGTTGAGGTTTTCTCTTGATGTCAGGATGATATTTTGGGGCAGAATGAATGACAACAAGGCTGCTTGTCAACAGATAAAAGGAACATTAGTCTGACTGAGAAAGTGAGCAACCAAAGAAACTGTTGTACACAACAATGAAAAGGAAATGGAGTTAGTTAATGTCACAGACTTCAGCGTAAATGTCATACTAAAAATTGTATTACTTTTTGCTGTTTTTTTAATATGTTATGGTTTAAAGACTTCTCAGGTTTGAAAAGCCCTACTTGACCTCTTATACATGTATATGTCAGGGAGGAAGGCAGGGATTTGTCCCATACTCTACATATATTTAAAAAGGTGCAAATGTGCAATTTTCACCCCAATAATACAATTTACATTACAATTAGCTGTTTTTACTAGTATTCTGGTGGTAATTCATGACAGGCTTATTTTCTTACAGTTGGATCTGTAAAAAAATCTGCATCAATAAACACACTTTTGGTCATTTTTGTTCATTTCAAAGATTTTTTTTGTTCCTGTTTTGTTCAGTTTTATTCAATTGGAGGGTTATACTGAACCTATTTTGGTGTTTGTTCATTTTGGGGATTATTTCTGTCCCTCAGTTCAACATTCTCCATTCTGGTGTATTTTTGAGTCTTTGTAATCTTCTTTAAAATTTACAATTATTTTGTTCATTTTAAATGGGACCAGGCATATATTTATGTATTAATGTTTCACCAGCACACAGAATGATGTGTTTGATGCTCAAAATTTCCAGGACAAGTAAAAATTGCCATGTTGAAAACATGCCCTTCCCACTGCAACACATACGGTACATAACACACTGTAGCATACAAACACACCCTTCCATGGTGCTTTGTGTTATGGCAATATGAAGCAGTGCTGAGTTTACCTTCAGCCAAGTTAAGCCTGAAGGAGCTGCTGATATGAGATGGTCATGGCTCAGTTCATCCTTTCAGAGCTTTTGGCAGGATTATCTCCACAACCTTTCTTCAGAAACTTATAGCTTTAGCTACTAAGAATCCATTTCCAAATATTGGATATTTTGTTTTTGCACGTGAATTTATTCTTTGTCTCATGCATGAAATTAAAAGAAAATAAAAATCCATTGTACAGTATAGCTGTGATCTGCACAAAAACGTTTTAATGAAAGAATTGCAAAGCAGATTAAGGTTTGTGGAACATTGCAAACATCATGTTTTGCTCGTATTTCTCAAATCTTCCAAAAACATACATATTTCCTAGCACACATTTATTTAAAGTAGCTGCTTCCAAGACAATATCTGTGTTCATCACAGCTCACCGGATACCTTTATGAGTGTGAAAATGACCCGATTTGCCTGTCGGTCACTGTCACATGGTCTTAATCAAATGATCCTGGAGCAGATTCTGATGCAATCTTTTCCCCCCAATATGAACACAGCAACAAATAATTGTGTTTGTTTTAGAAAACTGCTTTCGCATGCTACCAAAGGACATTTAGCCCAGTTCTTGATCACTTGAAACATTAAGCTGGACAAAGTCTGAGCTCAAGCCCCATGTAGATTTTCTGTGCGTATTCATGTTTAAGTATGAGTAAGTATTTTGCATGCTACACTAGTACAAACCATCATGAATAAAACACTCATACATGTAACAAGCCTGTGGTTTGTGTAATGGCTGAAAATATAAAGCATGTAAATAATGTACAAAGTCAACATAGTATATAGATATGAGTCAGAACTGATTATGAAGAGGTAAAAACTTCTTACAGTTCTATAAATTGTCAAATTCACAGTCAAAGTCTGTCATCCTGCACAGGATGTACTTCCACTGGCGATCTCTGCAAACAAAATACAAAAGCAAAACCATATCAGATCAGCATTGAAGAAAACAAACAGATTTTACTGTGTCTGGTTTGTCCTGCCAATAAAATCTGATCTCAAAGGTCTCACTAAAGAGATCATTTGTTCCACAGAAGCCAGGAGGGAATTTCAACAATGTTTGGGAAAATGTGAAGTTTGGATCCAAACACCTGCATCGCTGAGTCATTTGCTACAACCCAGTTTCACACCATTTAGTACAAATACCATGGGTACTTCACTGTGCAACTTACATGCCTCTTTCATTTGTCAGGTGCAGTTAATATAACCTGGAAGACCTGCTTCACATGTGATTGATATACAGACAGGTTGCAGTTTCATTAAAAGGTCTCGTACTGTGAAAATACATGTTTGTTGAGGTTTATATAAAGTCTGTTGTAAAATAAAAGCTGTGGAAGTATGAACCTCTGCAACAGTGTCATTCCTGAGAAATCCACACAAGATGACCAAGAGGAAACAAGATACACTCAACAAAAATATAAACGCAACACTTTTGTTTTTGATCCCATTTTTCATGAGATGGACTCAAAGATCTA
>JAQQAE010013851.1:0-12600 GCA_029823295.1 Pseudamia nigra | reverse complement strand
CTTCCCGGGTGAACTTGATGTTCTTGTCCACGGAGTTGATGTGCTCAGTGAAGGCTTCAACTTCTTGTTTTTGGATGAAAACCCATCTACATATCTGTACCAGTGGCGGGGTGTTGTTCCTCTGACATATTTTATATTTTGGAGGGAAAATTGGGAAGATTATGCACTCCAGGCTAACAAGCATAGTGAGACAGATAAATATATGGGAGCTGGTTACTTCCTCATTCATTTCACTATTTCCTCATTTGTCAGTGTTCAGTTTTAAGCTTGGTTTCACTGTAAAGTATCATTTTAAACACATTTTTTTAGCACTGGCATTCATACAAAATCATATGGTGTAATGAGATCGTTTGACTCTTAACTTTGAAATGCTCAAAAGGGATGGGTCAACATCTTCAAATATTCAAATATGCAACCCCTCCCTCCAACAATCTGATGAATTACTGTATTTTATTCAAGTATTTTGTCAATTGAAAAGTAAACATTTAGTCTTGTTTTTATTGTCATCTAGTAATAATGGAGCCAGTTGCACGTCTCAAGTGGCATTTCACAACAAAGGAACAATTCTGCCAGGTAAATGTGTGGCGCTATGGGACCATGTTGCGTGGGCTGAACTGTGGGATTAGATGGTACTGTTAAAACCAGTGAAGCCTGCAAAACGATCTGGAATTGCAGGCTTTTTTGCAGGCTGATTTGGAGCACCTTCAAAAATAAATAAATGGCAATGAAGGGCAGAGCAAACTCTGCCAGGTGAAGCTATATTATCATAAATCTACTACAGCCATGCGCACCCATTTCAGAGTGAAGCAGCAGAAGCTCAGTCCACAGCTATTCCAGTAAGGAAAAAACATCAGTGTGTGTGTTTTGTGGGAAAGGGTATCAGGCAGCCACATAGTTGGTGGTGTTCGTGGCAGAGCTGGAGTGATATTCAGTTAGTTACAAATGACTACTGAAGTGTTGTTGCTTGAAATGCCCACACCCACTGCTAGCACTTATCATTTAAGCAGTCCAAACATACAGAAATTCCAATATAGACCCTAAACCTAGTCCCTAAAATCTCAAAAACCGCTGATTCCTTAAAAACGAGGTAAAACTGCCCTATATTTTTCAAGGTATGATAATCAAACTGATCCTCACAAGGATAGAAATAAAAGAGCACACACATAGAGACAGAAGTGGCATCACACTTGCATGGCAGCATTCACAGATTTATCACACTGACATGCTTTCACACGCACACAAACACACAAAAGACATCTTATCTGCAGGAATTCAGAAAAGCACACAAACACACTCCAGGGACCAAAATGTGTGTACATCATGTTTCCAGAGAGATGTCCTCCATCTGACTTTGCTAAAAAGCATAAAAAAACAAGCGAACATCTGAGCAGCTGTGACAGTTCTCCACTTCATCTTATCTGTATCACACACAACACATTTTTTTCCCTCCCTGTTTCATCCTTTGTTTCTCTCATAAACAAGATCTCTGCAGCACTTTTAACACTTGGCCTTGGTGAGGGTTTATAAAACATCTCAACAAAACTCAAATAGAAAAGAAGCTGCTTTAGACAGTCTCCAGTCAACATTAGACTATTTTGTGACCCCTTTCATTCCTCGTGAATGATGTAGTTTCCAAAATAATTAGTATGGATAATTTGAGTCTGATAACCAGGAGAGTGAAATCTCAGTCTGTCATTGGAGAAAATAAATACAGCCTATTGGGAGACACCTCAACAAGGTCTCAGACACCAATATGTCATCTGAAGCTACAGGGCATTTCAGTATAAAACATATGTGACTGCATCTGGATGTTTGTGCGGTAGACTGAAAAACACACTAACTATAGCAGAAAAAGTGACAGTTGGTTGTTTACAGCTAATCCCCCCTGTAGGGAATACATGTGCAATTGCTTTGCAGAAAACAGATTCAAAACTAACCCACTGTGAAAACCACTTTATCTTGCTTTTTAAAACAGGTAATGCAATGAAAAAAGCATTTGACAAAAGAACAGGGTACTTTGAAAAATACTAAAATGAATCATTATTCGTATTATTATTCCTGGCTGTTACAAAGTATTAAATGTTGCAAAAGTGTACCATTGGCCTGATGCATTTGTAGACACTAAGTCACAGTGGTATATCAAATGTTTCCACCAGGTGTTGCATGTGACTTAGCAGATGCTTCCGAGTGGAACATAATGACAATGTCGTGAAATGACAGTGTATCGACTCCAGTATACTGGGCACTGATGGGAATAACAGCATTAAAATAAGCAGTGTTAAGCATTATTTTTTACATTACGGTAATCTAACTAATTACTGTTTCCATTGTTACAACACCATTACCATCACTGACAATAAAATGTGGCACGTTACTACAATGAAGCTTACTGAAGCTGTTTTCATCAGACCAGGATCTCAGCCACAGGGGCTGCAAAGTTTTTTTTTTAACTAACCTGACTGACACTGGGTGGTGGAAATTAATATTTAAGTTGGTTTAACAGCTGCCAATAAACACAAAATAAGAAGAAGAAGAGGCTGGGAGTGAAATATGATGTGTTTGTGGTTCATGTTTTTCAGGACACCTCTCTCACCAGCTTCAAATCCAGAATGTTGCCATATTGGTGCAGACTATCTTATCTTTTCTTGCTGTCACTCCAACAAATATGTTCATTTTATAGTAAATATATTATTACATTGTTCATTTGTTGCAATTTTGGGGCTTCCACCACGGGTTGCTAATATAGACCACTTGCCAAAACTTGCCATAATAACAAATGACATTACCTACACTGAACTGGACAGTTTAAACTGGAAAAGGACAGCTTTGTCTTATTCACTGTCCATATAAGCAGCTTTTTGGAGTTACACATGGCAATTTTGAACCTTTATGTGTTTTTATATACACAGCATAAAAAGGTCACCATTCAACATAGCTTGATTTTTGTACTTTATGTATAAATATTTGCTTGTATGAAGTTAGGGTCAATGATATCAGCTCTGTGTTGAGAACTTCTCGTCTGTATGGCACATACTTGACATTAACAAACCACTTTCCACTGCCATAGCCACAAACACACACCCCCCCCCCCCCCCCACACACACACACACACACAGACACAGGAAGTTGTAAAGTACAACAGGCAACGATGCTGGTTACTCCCCACTTCTCAGCAACCTGCCTTAGCGACGTATTTGGATCGGAAAATTTCTGTTTGGGAGCTACCACTTTATTTTGAATTTGGAGTAAGAAAGTATACTGCCTCGCTGCCGGTTAGTGTTTGTGCATGTGGGTGGGAGAAGGAGCAAGCGAGCAGTGGACTGCTAATGACAGTGACATGGACGTGGCAGAGCAAAGACTGTGGGCGTATCACTATTCATATGTGTGTGTTTGGGTTAATGTTGTGATTCTACCTTTGACGTCCTTAGTGGTCCTAGGTAAAGCATGTTGTGTACTTCTCTGTGCATGTTAATAAGGACTGATGCTGTGAGGATGTTTAGAAACTGTGTTTGTGTGCCTGTGTGTTTTACTGGCCATTTACAAAGTGAACTGCTTTGTTTGTGCGTAACAGATTTCTAGTGAGTGGACTTCGGTCTCAGATTAAACACAAAGAGTGTATGTGTGTGCATGCATGTGTGTATACTGTAGATGGATGGATGGATGGATGGATGATATAGTGGGAGTACAGATGCCTGTGTATATTGGTATTGAATTAAGATGTGCTCAGCTTATGTCACTGTGTAAGGCGCAGAGACTAGTGTGTGTTTACATATTTATGTTTCCCTTGTGTGAACACGATACTGAGAGCCCAGTCGACTGTGTCTATTAGCTGGACTTAGTAAACACCAGTGACAGACTTTAATACAGGGAGTGTTGAGGGTATTGTGTGGGTGAGTATGGGCTGTTTACATCCAGTAGTTTTATAAGACAAAGCTGATAATGATGTTGGCCACAGTGGGAAACCACAACAATGGACCAGCAGCGCCCAGCCAGGCCTCGTCTAATAAGCTCCAGTCCGCTCACTAATACATATAATCCTGACTTTATGGAGGATAATGAAAGTACAAAAGGTTACACACACATCCACATGAGTTTAACAAGGCTGCTAACGGTATGATGTAACTAGTGATGGTTAAGCATGTTTTTTTCTGTTAGGTATGTGAAATATATTGACAATAAATCACATTTGCTTTCATGTTGGTATTTTGGAAATGGACTATAGTGATCTCCTGTCACCATCCACCCATATGTACTGTTTTTACAGATGATGGTGCAGAAATTTTTCTTGGGCGTAGTGCTACAGCGTTACCGCAGACACACAAACTGACAAGGTCAGACAAGGACATGCCTTGACCTCATTCACACACAGCAATACCATAAAAACAGAAAACAAACACCTATGTTAAAATACAACAGTGCAGAGTGCCAATATGTTGTGGATGCACCATTCAACCTTTAGTGGAATTCAGCATCTTATCTGAAGCAGAAACAAAGGACAACTGCAGTCTGTTAGTTTTACACTCTGGCTTTCTCAGCCTCTTCCCTGATGGCAGCAGTTCGTATTCACAGAGAAGCAGGTGTTCAGATAGCCTTGACTCATCCAAATGTCCCAACTGTCCATACTGCAAACAAACCAAACCAAGATTCACTTTAATATGGACCAAGACCACATGTCCTCAGACAAGTGGAGGTTGACAAGTACTGTAAGTGTTTTTTTTTAATATAATCAGACATTGACTGAATAACCTTAAGCCTCAAAATAACTGAGGAAGTGCAGTCACATCTTTTTAGCTTGTTTTCTGAGCTTTGGGAGACACTTTATCAATATTCTGAAAAATGAGCCCTGAAAATAATGTTTACAGTAACAGACATTTCTATTGGACAGCACTATGGAAAACTGTTGACAAAGCCATAAACAGCAGCCACTCTCTATTTATGCCTAGACTGTGTGTATGTGAATTTTTTGTGTGTTTCAGCCCTCCCTTGGTGTCAGTTTAAACTGTTTTGTTTCATGAAAGGAGTCTCCCTATCGCCCCTCTCTGTCTATATCCATCCTTCTTATCTGAAGTAAATTTTGTTAACCTAATAAGGAGTTAGGAAAATCCTGGGGACTCCCTCACACACACACACACACACACACACAAAGAGGGAGGCTTCAATGTGTGTTTTCAATCAGGTTTACAAGCTCCCTAAAGACATTTCCTGTACGAGTATGAGATTGTGCTGGTGTGCGTGTGTGTGTATGCTGTATAACACCATAATAACATCAACTTCCCAGGAATTTATGGAGGCTACAGGGGTTTCTCAGTGGCATCCTTTTTTGGTAGCTTATCATTTGGGGAACAGTGTTTTTTTTCTGCGCACACAAGAGACTGGATATAAAATGAATTGTTCTGCTGCCCAGGTTAATGGTGTTTTTAGTTATTCCAGTCACAGCTTAATGAGAGTGCTGGTCTCAGCAATTCATAAGTAGCGTCAAAGTCACATCTGCACACATGTAAGCTACAATGTATAACTGCAGTTGGCGTAAGGAAAGAGATTGGGAGTAATGAAGAAATGACAGATGGAGTACATTTCAAATGGTGCCTGTTTAAATACTGTTACATTATGTGTAAGAACCAACATGTACATAATAGAGGCTGATAGAGATAGTAAAAGAGAGTGGCAGCCAGAATGCAAGGGAGGATATGAATACTAATCAGCTGTTGCTGCCAAAGCAGCTGCAGCGCTCCATCATTTCCAGGCCATTTATGAGCTCTGAGCTGGGATCAGCACTGATGGAGACTGAAACACAGTCAAGTGGGCTGAAGAGCCTCTGGAGCCATATGCTAAAACCCTGGAAGCGAAAACCGCTCCTTTTACACACTGTTCCCTGGTTGATTCTGAACTATCCCAAGTATAGTCTCATGACATCTAATCTTCCAGGTCTGACGTATCAGACACAAATGCTCAAAATCATCTGTTCCCAGTACAGATACACTGCACCTAAACAGTGACATTGAATATTTCAACAGTGTTTGAGGCGAACACAAAATACAGTCTATGCAGACACAACACTGCATTCCTTCATGAAAGAAGTTTGTCAAACAATGACTTTTTTGTCTCAAGGCAGGAGAAACAAAAAAAAGGAAAACTCTCACGTGATTAAAAATCTTTCATATTACAGTATTGTTAAGCCTTGCAGTTTCAAAAATTGTACTTTCCTTGGAGAGTCAGTTATTCCTGTAACTCCAACTCCCAAATTGATGTAAAAATGTCAAAATAATACACTGGACAATATTTTAGAATTGTTCCAGTCAGGAAAAACTATCAAGCTTAGATTTCACCGTTTTTCACACGAACACCTTGGATGATAACAGCATCCCTCCTGGGTCTGGGCTCGGAATCCTCATCCATCTCCAAAAACAGTCAACACCAGAGTTAGAATGTGGGATGGAATATTTCATTGGAGGCTGCTTTAAAGTGAGGGTGTTTTTCCAAACACGTTTGTTTTATGTTTTCCAACATCCTTACCTTGTTCTTTTTCATTTTCTGTTGCAAAAAACAGAGGTGGTCTCCTCAAAGTTTAAGTAAGTCAAAATAATGGCTCCATTTAATCAAACAGCATTTTTTGCAGTGACTCATAAAATAAACCTCCCACTTAAACTTGTTTCTTTCCAGATCCCTGTTGTAACAAATCAAGTTGAAGATTTAACTCCCGCTCTAAATGACAGGGTTATTCTACAAATACACCAGCAATCTCATTTATCAGTGGCAGAACAATTCTCTTTAACTACTGACTCCTCTTAGAGGAGCAAGAAAATGATTTATACTGTCAGTCATGAAGAACCTTATAAAAGAGAGAGAACATGAAGCACTGATGAAATACAGTGGTCATAATCAAGTCTTAATGCAAATGCTGGAGAAATTATGTTGTATGCATAGATATAAAGTCATATAAATGTCTCATTTTCACTTTAATAAGACTCACAGATTGAGGTCGATTCATTTTGCATTTACATTTATGCATATTTTTGTTGAAGTGACAGTATATAAAGCTGGTACAGGTCCTTCTCTACCACCAAATGCTATGCATAAAGACTATTACAGAGATATTAAACATGGTTTTGATTAAATAAATCAATGCTGATGATGATACAAGTAAGGTCATCAAACTTATAAGTGAAAATGTTTCCATGTTCATAGTCCTTCCCACACTGAATGCTGATGTAGAGTTAGCTGCTTTAAGTCACTCTATCGGTGATTTTCAACCAGTGGTCCATGGCCCGCTGGTGGTCTGTGAATGTACTGCAAGTCGCCCCTGGCAAATCAACCCGACTCCCATTTTGTGATGATGCGGTGGTAGGTTGCAGCCTAAATACTGCAGGAGAGGATCAGCTCACTGAGATGTCCACAGACTCTGTCAAGAGGCATATGTATGATACACAACCCCTCCTGGATACGTTGTTTGGCTGAATTCCCAGAGCTTGCAGGAAAAAGTAGTAAACACTTTTTTACGTTTTGCAACTACATAGACTATTCATCATGCCCAGAAATTGATAAAGTAAGAAAAAAACCTAATCTCAACACTTGCCTCATGCTGAACATCAATGGTCTCTAGGTTGCTTCTTAGTCAGAATGGTGGTCCCGAGATCAAAACTGGGTGAAAAGCCCTGCACAATATCATAAATATCATGACATTAAAAAAAAAATCAATATTAAATCCCTTTCATCAGAGTTTTGCAACCCAGGTGCTGAAATCTGCAAAGCCATAATCATGGAGAACTGAAGCCATTAAATTGCTTTGTTTCTTTAGGAATAGCCCGCAGTTCATTTAGCTTTTTTCAGTTTGGATGTGGACTAACATGTTAAACTACTGTGTCAATCACACGTCAGTAAAGCTGTAGCGTAACACACAGAGCTAGTTGTTTGGGGCTGCTGGAGAACTGCTGTTATTGTCAAGTGAATGTTGTTATTTGAAGAACACTTCACGTCATCAGCTTTCTGTTGGAAAGAACTGTAAAATGACATGGTAAAAAAGTGAAAATATTACAGTGCACACAATCCAAACTAACTCTTTCAGGTACTCTTATGGTTCTGCAAAAGCATCTTGTTATTGTCCGTCCCGATGATGTCCTTGCACTCCTCCTGTCACACACACACTATCCACACCTGGCCCTTTAACATCTCAACATCCCATTCACTCTCAGCCTCTTTCCCACTTTTTATAATCATGCAGTGATTGGAGTTAGACACACAACAGAGGTAAACTTTAAAGCATGAAAAGGTGAAACAATTCTGTAGGCAAGCCTATGACTCCTGTTTTGACCTGATTCATCTACACTTGCTCTCTTAGCCATTACCTTTCCCCTTCAAAAGAAAGAAATAAGAATAAGAAGCCATTTTATTTATTTCAAAACACTTTAATCTCCATTTTATTTCTGCAATGTATGTGTGTATGTTTGAGTGCCAGGCCAGTATGTACGTACATGTGTGGATGTTTTTCCCTAGGCCCACTCTTTCTTTGATTACATGCGCAATCAGCTTTTTTGAGCTGCTCTGTGGATGTGTGTGTGCCTGTGTGTGAAGAGAAAAAGAAAAGGTTTTATAGTGTGTAAATGTGTAAAAGGACATCTGGTAAACCTGGGCTAGAAACTGTAACAGATTGCTTTGATATAGATCACGACAAGGGGACTAACTGCATCCTGTAAAATGGAAAGACCCACTCAGAATAAATACTCCAGTGACTTCTGAAACCAACTTAGAGATAAGTAATGTAATAACCTTTAAGTGAACTTATTTGTTTCCAGTTGGGACTGATTTTGGTGCTTTTTCAGCACACTGAAAAAGTGCTGATCAATTAAACTGTGCTGACCCACTCATTTTGGTTCATTCTGTAAATCTATTCAGTTCTTACCTGAAAGATTTAATAGTTTTAAAGGTTATAATACACATCTGTGAAGTTTATTGGGATCCATGCTACCTGCAGAAATGCACCACCAACACTGCATATTACAACAGTTTTCCACATTAGGGTTTAATCACATGTACTGTACTGTTTATTTGGCATGTATTATGTGATTAAGATGCAGGCACATTTGTCTTATTGTTTGTTGAGATTAGTTAACTCCATTACAAAGGAACAAGGTGATTCACTGGAGAGTAATTTACTGTTTCAGTGTCACACCATCCTGCAGATTCTGTTCCATTAATTCCACATTGTGAAATGAAAATAATTTACAGATTTCAAGATTCTTTCATCCCAAAGTCACCTGAGAAAATCTCATATCCATTTGTCACAGTCACTAATTTTTACGACATCCTTGATATTAATATGACATTATTAATACAGTACATGCAAATCAAAGCAAAATGTAGCTTGCTTGAGGCCCGTCTCTGTCACAGCAACAAACTTGGTGAGAATGATCATTTTCTTTATTTTCACATTATGTTCATTGCCAGTAAAAACATAATGTAAGTGTATTATTGCTGTATTTAGACCAGTGGGCAATGACTGGGGCTGTACGTTGAGGCCCATGTATGAGGAACTTAAAGTTGTAATATCCCCGTTGGCCACTGGGCTCCAGGAAGCCCTGACTCCCATAGAGGTACACTGGACTTCTCTCTGAAAATACTGATTACATTTGTGTTATGAGTCATCACGGTCTCAATTGTTTTAGTTTAGCTAGCAGTTAGCATTAGCTTACCTGTAAAACCTCAAACACACTACGCTCCAGTAACTGTGCTGCCATTCGTCCAAATATAGGTACATCCTGTATTTGACTTCAAAATGTCATCCAGGAAATGACAACTGATTGACTTCACAACAGACGTTCAGAAACCAATGGGTGCCGTCATGGTCACTTTGTCCACTAATATATACAGTTGATAGTTTAGACTTTATTGATCAACTTCATATATCTAGTCAACATTCTCAGTCCTTCTGACCATGCTCACTCAGGAAGAAAATATCATCAGCTCTTCTTCACCTGGCCAATGAAGATGAATGTTCCACTAATATTCCTATATACATGCAACTGTTAATACACTAATTATTTTGAGCTTTTCAAAGTTTTTCTCTGGTGAGACATTTCGACATGTTAACTCAGTCACCTTACTTCATTCCTTCAAACACTGTCTTGAAGAGGTTACTTTTTTTGCTCATTATTTTTGTGATTTTTAAAAAAATCCATTTTCATTCAGACGATTTATTATTTTAGTTATTTTTGTGAGGTTTTGGTTAACTTTCTTGTTTAGGTTTGTCATAATCTCACAAGATTTTTTGTTATTTTGTTCACATTTTTGATCATTTAATTTATTATATTGTTTAATCTTGTTCATTTTTGCTCATTAGGCGTTATTTTTCTTCTTTTTGTTGACTGGACAAAGCCACAGGAGCCACTAGGAGGGACTAAAGACCCACTGGTGGCCCTGGAATTGTAGGTAGCAACCATCTGTGTTAGGAAATATATTATAGGAATATTAGTGTGTATGTAAATGTCAGTGATGACGTTATCCTGCATCATCTCTGTATATACTGTAAATTTGCTATTGCTAAGTGTAACAATGGTTTTGCATGCCAACATCCATGATAACCACCGAAAAACACAGGCTTCTGTAGAGATGTAGAGTTTCATCTCCAACAGTTCAGTGTACCTTGAATTCAATACAAACTTCATGTAAACACAACAAGCATGAGCAAATGTTATATAGAGAACCGTTAAATGGAAAATTATGTTTGCTTATAATGAAATGTTTGATCAGTCAGGGGGATTAACTGTTTGGATGACAGGGTAGCTAATGATATCCCAACTGTAAAATCTGCAGCAGAGGACTTCACTTTAGTAGGAAGCAGCACTATGAACATGTCACCGGTGCTCTGTTCAACCACACAAAAGACAGTGGGGGGAAAAAGCAAATGGCAGCACTATTCGCAAGGCTGGAAGCCATACAATAAACCTCACTGTCCTTCTGTTGGCTGCCTTTTGCCATTTTCCTTTACAAACTTGTAAGGGGGGAAAATCTTTTTTTAATACCCTTTCTCCTCCTTTTTCCTCCCACTGACATTTTCTCTCAATCTACAGATTCAGCTGCCCACTTCAGCACCCTCGCTTTATTCTCTCCCTCTCCTTCGCCGTCCTGGTCCTCCTCTTCCTTTACCCTCGTTGGCTGATTAAGCTCAACAGTGGCACACTATTCCTGTTGGCAATGCCAGCTTCTTTTTTTGCCGATCTCTTTCATTTCCCTTCCAATTTTCAAATGAATTTTACTGGCATGAAATGAAGAAGACTATTCACCTCCCCTTCTTTATTTTTTAACCATGTCTTTCTTTTTCTGTTTGCAGTCCACTTCAGAAAGCTTTAATGGCCTCATTCAATGACAACAATTCTTTCTTTCTCCCCCTCTGCTCCCAGTGTTTTTCCGTTTTTAATCCTTGTGTCAATCCCAACCACTTAATTTGCACATTTCAGCCACAACTGTTAAAGACAACTACTCCTGACCACTATGACCATTCTAACATTAACAGCATCATTAAATTGAATGAGTTAACATGGCAATTATTATTTTCATTGTTGAAAAGGAAGAATTTGCTATGGTATATGACACACAAACTACTCAAATTGATATTTTTATTTTAAACAAAAATGTGGAAATTAAAATGACTGATTAATGGTTTATTTGTGCCACTGCCATGAATAATCACACCTGTTATCTTACATACAACACTGAGTTATTAAGATAATGGACAAATGAATGTTTTTACACATACTGTATATCTGTTGAGGCAGTGAATCCTTAAGCCAGGGGTGTCCAACCTTTTTTTTTTGCTTGTGAGCTACTTTCACAATTACAACGACCAAGTCAACATGATCTACCTACATTAAAGAGCAATGTAACAATTCTCCAGAAATGCAGAAAATGAGGGGTCTGACTTTCAACATTTCCATTAGGATCCAGAGATACCTGACTGAAAATGGTCAGACAGACAACAACTGCCCCCACCATAAGAAAAATCTTAGTACGGTAAATATACTGTAGAGTGTTAATCCATTTTCTGACAATGTCTTTCTGAAGAGGAAAAACACATTCTGTCAGAGGTGACTGTTACTTCACAATATCACAAAAACATGATCATGTTTGAACCTTCAGTGAGTATGTATGAGAAGAGCTAGGGGTCTGTGTCTGTACACTGTGAATAGTGCTCTGCAGCAGCATATCTGAAGTGGTATAGCTGTTGTCCAGCTGTGCTATGCAGCAGTGTGTAGAGTAAACAGAAACAGTACACAAGTAAAAGTACTGTTACTTGATATTATAATGACTCAAGTAGAAGTAAAAAGAAAAAGACCTTGAGTAAGAGTAAAAAAATCTACGCAGGTAGTACTGGGCTTGCTCTCAGAGGTTCTGCTGGTTTACTCTTCATATAGTCTTGAGGTTTCATCCTTGAATTGTGAGGTGCTGAGAGATTATCTTGGATTGGCACTATACAAGTACAGTGGTACCTCAGACAAAGAGCTCTTCTGACAGCGAGAAATTCGGATACCGAGGAAAAAAACTGCAAAAAATTTACCTCTGACAACGAGGTTTTAACCGGGTAACAAGTAGTCACTTCCGGGTCTCGGC
>JAQQAE010013850.1:0-12601 GCA_029823295.1 Pseudamia nigra | reverse complement strand
CTTACGAGGATTAAGGGGTAGAAAATGGATGAATGGATGGATGGATGGATGAAATACTGTTTTATAATTAATTCCTTCAGGATATTTCAATGTCATGATGACTTACTGTTGATGATTTTACAAAGGATTTTAAGAAGGGTTGCTTCCAACACCGGTTTCTTAGTCATCTATTAGTCATAATGTTTGCAAACCCATTCAATTGTTTTCACCACATCATTATCCTCTTGAAAAGTGATTCAGAGATGCAAAATGATATCTTATGATTTGTTGTTTATTTAAGACCTATGCAGGGATTTTAATCAGCCAGCTTACAATTTGTGCATTGAGTTCTGCAAAGTCAGTATACTGTATCTCACAACTTACAAAAAAATTTTATGTAACAGACAAGTCAATTTGCATTCACACAAAACACTGTGCTGCTATGAACTCCATCTGCTAAAAGCCCAGCAGGGAGGCTCAGTGGTCTCAGAGTCCATGTCATAACAACAAGAGAAGATTTAGAGCCTGCAGTGTTGAATCGATCAATTTTCTGCATCCATCCATTCAACCATCCATCCATGTACACTGTCAAAATTTCATTGTGAAGGACACACATCCTCTACTTCCTGTCAAACTGGATGAGAGATTCAGTAAAAATTAAATTGAATCTTTATTTTTAGTGCATGGTATGAATTGCCTGTGGCCTAATTGCTGCTGATCCTGACTGAATAATGTCAAGAAGTGACAAATCACTAGATGCTGCACTCGCTCTGACTTTTCTGTCCATGCTGCTACGCAAGTTTGCACTTTGTTGTTGTTGGTGCTTAAAATAACTGTTTGACAACTAATGGTTTACTTGCTGCACTTGCACTAACTTTAGGCTTGTTCCTGGAAACCCTACATGTTTATAAATGTCACATGTTCAGGACCTACAGATAATCAGCACAGATGATAACCAGGTGGTGGCAGCGATTCAGGACTGGCACCAGAATGACTCGTACAACCTGTACATGTCTGAGTCCAGGGGGCTGTTCTTTACTCTGATGCTGGAGAACGTTGTGAGCAGTGGAGGACCAGAGGGCAACATCATGATAGACCTCTACGAGGTAGGCACTGATGTTAGTCTGCTGCTGTCAGAATGTTTCGCATGTTTCCACATTAGTCATGCTGGACCAACTCGAATCACTGACCTGGTTTTAAAATGGCCATATTTTAGGGATAGTGTGTCATGTTTTGGAATCCTTGCTACTACATTACTCACGCAGTAATAACATGTACATGCATTTGCGTCATATTTTACACGATACTATATTGTGTACTTTTTAATTTATTCTGCAGACTTTAGCACAGCGCTGTCCATATTTAACCATGTCATGTATAAATTATTAAAAAACTGGGGATATGACATTTTCAGCCTTGCCATACTTCCAAACAATGTTGACCATAATGTCATTTATTTTGAGCATGGTTGTGATTGAAAATGATTAAATTATGTTCACGAGGGCATGTCAGTGTAGTGAAATACAATCATAATTATGCTTTAGTTACTGTTTGATAGTGGATAAAAAAAAAACAAAATCCTGAATCAACCACATAATATCAAATGTCTCTTTTCATGCTATCTATCAATGAAAGCAAAATGCTCAAAATATAAATCTTTAAAGAAATAGAGAAAGAGTACTTGAAAGTTTTGTTTTTTTTTGTTTTTGTTCATTTTTTAAAAGCCTTTTGTTGACTGTTTGGTTTATTTTTGGTCATTCATTTAGTATTCATTGTTTTGCTTCTTATTTTGTTCATCTTTCTTCTGATTTTGTTCACTTTTATTAATTTTCCTTACGATTTTATATCTTTGGCTTCTTATGTGACTCCATTTTCCTGACTAAGTGCAAATACTCACTGACCTACTGCATTTTGCTTTGCCATTTGCCCTAATTTTGTAAGTGCTATAAAGTCAATGTCATCTTGTTCCTGTCAGTTTATCTTTGTAGGGCAGCATAGGGGGCACCACGCGTGAAAGGGTTATATTATTACGGTAGTTGTCTTTCAATTTGATTGTTCCTGATTCTGAACATATCTCATTTTACATGCTACAATAAATTAATAGAATTACAGTTGTAATTTTAACCCTGTAGTTTTAGTGAGAAAATAAATTATACATACTACTTCAAATGTTGCTGATAGGTTATAAAGATTTTAAGTCATCGGTATATTCTCTTTGGAAACCTTACGTGCATTTTTACCAAAAGATTTCAGTAATCAGTTTACCATTGAGACAAATTTAACACTATCAACGGTAGGATGGAGGAATGCACCGACTGTGAAATTCAGAACTGTTGCCATTATTTAAACTGACAAGTTGCCAATTCCAATGAAAATGTTATTTTCATTTTTACTATTTAGCCCCACTTTGAGCCAGAGTATAATGAATTATTTCTTATATATATTATGCATTAATATATGTATATATACTTTCAGCCCTTCACCACATTATATTTAGATGATTCAATCATGCAAATTTATGAAACAATTTTTTATATAACACCACAGATGAATAACCATCGACCAATGCCATCAGTGAAATGCCTTCCTATTTGCAAGATACTGTTATTGGCTAGTACCTGCCGATATCAGCAGGTTCCAATGTTAGACCAATTTATATCTAACAAAGACCTGTCTTTGTGACTATTCAGGCACTATTCATTAGACCACCTTTCATCTGCCAATCAAACCAGTGTGCTCTGCTCTAAATAGCCTGAGTTGCCATGTCTGAATGCAACAAAAAAGATGTGAACATACAACACTAAAAGCTTGTTTACTAGTGGTGAGTAGACATTCAAAAAATACATTTAGGTTGCTAGGGCTTGTCGGCTTTACTCCCCAATTTAAAATGTTTGCCAAAAAGTGATTCAGTGTAATAAGGTAAGTTTTTATAAGGTAATTGAATCATTATACATTACTAATACATTACTTATGATGTTTTTTATTAGGATTTCCATTTGCTACAGCACTGCAGTAACTGTTTTTCCCAGGGTCCACAAGAAACTTATGTTGTGACAATGACACGTAACAGTTAACATTATCACAATACTCAAGATTATCACAACACACTAACGGGACTAGCTCCTTACAATATAATATATCTGGGAATAGGGTCAAAAGAAGATAATTAACATAGTCTTAGACCCTTAAATCAAAATGCTTACATTCCCAGTCACCTTCTCCTTTAGTGTTTTTTCTTTATTTCTATTATTTTCAATTTTTATTTACAGAAAACATCAGGGGTGGTTAGTACAGCAAGAAAGTCCTGGGAGCCTTTCTGTGTGGAGTTTGCATGTTCTCCCTGTGTCTGTGTGGCTACTCCAGGTCTTTGTTTACTGGCACAGTCCAAATGAGAGCCCGTTTCACCATAGTCTTCGATAGTTTTGCTGACTGCACTTGGGGACACACTCATCATTCTTGAGATCTTTCATACTGACTGACCATTTCTCTTTACTTAAGGGAGTGTTTCTCGCTACAATATGGTTTTGTACAGTATTTGCAGTAGTGCCAATAGTGCTATTTAATCTCCACAAGACACAACTGGTGGTCTACAGCACATTAAGAAGACAAGAAATGGGACAAATTAACTCTTGACAAGGCACACCTGTGATTATAAAACTGTTTTTGGTAACTACCTTGTGAATCTGATGAGAGAATACAAAGGTGTCATCAAAGTAAAATATGGCTGCTTCGGACAATCTAAAATATCAAACATGTCCTGGCACTTTTTTGTTTACTACATAATTCTATACTGTATGTATTCTTTCACAGTTTGGATGTCTTCGGTATAGATATGTGCAATGTTGAAAATAAAAACAAAGAAAATACACTGAAGGAAAGGTGGGGCAAAACTTAGAGCATATCTGACTCCAACCAGAACAAACTGGAGGTCATAAACTAACAAGGTGCAAACTACAAAAAAAGACTCAGCCTCTGGTTCAGTTTTTTTCTTCCTTAATGTGAAGTAACAGGACTTTGCAGAAAACATGCTGCGGTTATCCATCTGGGAGTATCATACGGAGTTAAACAGCTTCTAATGTAGCTCTTTTGGTTAGCCACTAAAACAAACTGACTTGGGAAAAAAAAGAAATACAGAATAATGTTCCACTCTACTGGTGCACTGTTGTAATGTCCTCACAATAAAGGAACAGCTGTTAGGACATTGCATTTATTCTGCAGCTTCAGAGTCTCTGTCATCCCCTTCGTGTCTGTCATCATTGTGCTTTTCATGGTTTGACATTCACTAAGAATAGTCGTGATGTATCACACCATCTGCACATGACATTAGGAAACACTCTTTTGTCACTTGCTGCACCTGGTCACATGGCGGACAAAACGCCAGCCTAAACTTGTGCCTTGAACATGTTCTATCCGTGTTGACAGATGTGCTGTGAGGTAGTAGTGAATGCACATGAACACATCACTCTACATTATCTTCATCTGCACTGCCCTACAAAAGCAAAGTGACCTAACTCGCCATTTGGACAAAACTGAACTAAGGCAGGGATTACACCTCGCAATATCAGATTTACTATGTGACAGTATCTTTTAAGTTCATAGATGAGCACGTTTACAAAATCCAGCGAAAACCCAGGCAAAGTTCAGTGGGTTACTTTGATTCAACTTTGTTTCTCCATTGTTTTGGGTAAATATGAACAAAATAAGGAGGTACATTTCAAATGGTCAAGCAGTTAAACAAAATCAAGTAACAAGTGAACAGAATAATGAAGAAAATGTACAAATAAGAAGTGAAGTGAAGAAAATAATTAAGAAAATTACTTAAGATGAAGAAAATAATGAAGAAAATGAGCAGAAATTAGTAAAATAATGAAGGAAATAAAAAAAGATGAACTGTAAGAGGTAAAATTATGAAATAATGTAAACAATAGGAGAAAGAAAATCAAGAAAGAACAAAATAATGAAGAAAATTTATGTAAGTAAACAAAAAAATGAATGAAAGTGAACAAGATAATTAAGAAAATTACCAAACATGAAGAAATGAAAAGTAAAATTTATTTAAAAATGAATAAAAATTATCCAAATGGTGACAAAAATGAACAGAAGTAAACAAAAATACTAATCAAATAAAGAAGAACATAAACCAAATTAGTTAAAAAAAATCAAAATAGGTAGTAAAAAAAATAATCAAAATAGGAAATAAAATCAATAGAATATGAATAAAATGAACAAAAATAAACAAAATAAGAAGCAGAAGATGGAGAAAATGAAAGTGAAGAAAAACAAGTTAGGTAATTAATCAAAAAGGGAAGAACATGTACAAAACGATTAAAATAGGAAATAAAATGAATAAAAATGAAAAAATGAAGAAAACACAAGAATAAATAAAATAGGAAACATAAAATGAATGAGACTGTGAAGACAGTGAACAAATATGAACATAATAAAAGGCAAATAAATTTAAAAATGAATGAAATAGAATGTAAACAATTGAAATGGTGACAAAAATAAACAAAATTAAACAGAATAAGAAGGGAGAGGAACAAACATGAATTAAATAATGAAGAACATGACCAAAAATGATCAAAATGGGAAATAAAATGAACAGGATATGAAAAAAATGTAAGAAAATAAGTCAAATAATCAAAACATGAACAAAGGTGAGAGCAAAATGAACAAAAATAAATCAAATAATTCATCATATAATGACAAACATGAACAATCGTGATAAAAATCGGAAATAAAATAAACAAAATATGAAGAAAATGAATGAAAATTAATACGATTGTCAAGTGAAAAAATTAGATGCAAAGTGAAGAAAAATGAGCAAAATAGTGGAAAAAGTGGAAAAATTAACATAAAATACACAAAATACAAACTAAAATTACCAAGAAACAGTGACTGTTGTCAGTGTGGTCCTTTGCAGTAGAAGGTTCACGCTGCCCCAAACACACATTGGTCATTGTCCGTGCCACTTCTCTGTGGCTTCACTGTCCGGAGTCGACGGAACATTTTCTACTACAGAATATTCCACTGTGACAGCTGACTAGATGAAGATGAAATAATTATATTCCTCTGCAAAAAGGAAAAAAGCAATGCAAAGTCAAGTCATGGCTGCACGTGAGCGTCTCCATCTCAGTGCACACAAATACAAAGAAATAGAAATGTCTTAGGGCTGCACCATATGTTGTTTTGATTCAGCAGAGTCCTACAGATGGTCCAAAATAGTGCTCCCTGTCAGAAAAAACTATCACTTTCAGACATCTCTCTCCGAACTAGGCCTTCAGCTTTACTTAAGTCTGAATAATTTACGGTTATTTTTTTCCACTGCTCTTTTTTTGTTGCTTTCCCCCCACAACGCTCTGTTTCTTATGTTTGCAGGTAGCAGGGATTAAAGGGGTGTTCCTGTCAAATAAAGTTGTTGAGAACCAAGTGAAAACTTATATCACATACAACAAGGGGAGAGACTGGCGCCTTCTTCAGGCTCCGACAACCGATCTCCAGGGAAACAAGATCTATTGTGAACAGGTAAGTGGGCCACTGACAGAGAAAACTATTGGTTATTCCGAGCTGCATTATCAGATCACGATGCCAAGGACTATCAGAATGGAGGGCCTCATTGCATCAATGCTGCTATTATAATCACACTGGTGGTCTAAATCTCCTGCAACATTCTAATTTTCTTATAATGAGGCCAGATGAGCAGCAATTATTGTTAATGTTATGATTGAGTTTCCGTAGGCATGGTTTTCAGCTCAGGGAGTCACTGATTGGCACATATTCGGAGGATGTGGGCATGGTTTGTAAACTCTGTCATCAGTGTGAATGAGAGTCGGCTGTGTTGGACACAAGCTGATAAAGCAGCCGATGTGATGTAGCTGTGGGACAGACCATGTGGAGAGTGATGAGAAAAGATGCCAACCGAGCAGGTGGAACATCTAGAGACTCGTGAAGAAGTGTGTCGGAGATTCAGGATAATTGGAACCGAGAGTTTTGACAGAACAGCTTGGAGAGCTGAAACTCTGAACAACCACCACACGACCCAAGAGCAGGTTGGCCGTTCTATCAGAAAAAAAGTACGCGGACCGCCGGTCAGACAGACTCCATGGGTGTGATTCGCTGGATCCAGAAGCAGACGTGTGGGGGTGAGTGTGGCAAGCACACACCTCATCCTCCGACAGGATAGGGACAAACACATCACCCAGGGATATTATAGAACACAACTCAATTTCTGTACATACATGTAAGGGTCTGGTGAAGGATTAGTTACGGGGGGCTCTCTTGGGAGCTTAGAGAACTGACTCCTAGCTTAGCTAGCCCCCCCCCACCATGTAACAGTTAATATTTCACCAAGATTGAACTTTATTGTAATGAAATATAAAATTGTGTTGCTATTGCTATTGTGTTGATGGTGACAGTGCTGTTTTTGCGGTATCATGTATTTAACAAGTGGTTGTATGGGTAAAGAAATTGTAATTGAGTTTGATTGCCAGAAATTGTTCTTTAGACTAAATTACATAAAGAGTTGCATTGATTCTTCTTCATTAACATATTTTATGGCAGGGCATCCTGGGGACCCCTGCTGTTCAGTATGAGGACAGGTGCTGAGATTAGATTTTGAACTGTTTGCATGCTATGTGGAGATTCAGAGTGTACATGTAAGAAAACGGTTGCTGTTGAGGATGAATAAATGTATTTACTAGTATTAGGTTCACTGTATTTGATGATTATTAATTAATATATAAAGACCATTTAATGAATAGGACATATAATTAAGACAATATTCTGATGAGAAGCAAGTTAACTTGATTTGATGTTAATGAGTTGCAGTATTCACAAACAGCAAATTAGCCCAATAATTGGCATTTACAACAAAAATGAACGCGTTTTATGTCCCATGAAAGAGTCTTTGTACTTGAAATTAAAAAAAGAAATCAGGTATTTTGATACAATCCCACAAAATTATGGCTGAATGAAAACCTGCCCTCAAACATTTTTTGGGTTTGAGGAGACTGTTACCCAAAAACCACAGCATAGATCTGTCTAATATTTAGTATTTAGTACTGCCCATCCACGCATGTCAGCAATATTAAAAGGATAAAAGTCTGGCACATGTACAAATATAGTTTCAGAAGGACTAAACATGATCGAGTGTGTGATCCAAATGTTATTTTTTTCCATTTTTGAAGAGCTGGGATACCTACCACTTTTGATAGGCAGCAAATCTTTTGGTATATTCTCAGACAGCAGGTTTATCGTGGTACTAAATTTCAGTTCTCTAGGCCATGCAGTTCTTGAGATATTGACGTTTGAAATTAGACAAAAAAAAATAAGCTTGCAATTTTCACACCAAAATTGAAACATACCCCTCCTCACTTGGATGTACAGTATCTCAAAGGTCAACAAAATTGGATAAATAAGGCACAACTGGTAAAATTTCCAGAATTTTGTTGAGACTGAAGTGCGCGGGGCATTTGTTGAAATGGCATGGAATGACCACCTGTTAATGTGATTTTTGGGAGTGATGAATTGATTTTTTTGAAGCTTTGTCCATCAGCATGCACCAGAATTTACTTCAACATCCACCTCTTTCGCTGGCTTTTTCCTTACTATAAAGTGATCTATGATGGTGTTGGCTCGGCACTGAAACTATAAGACCAGGGACCACATGTAATGCCTTAATGAACCACCAGGGGGCCTCAGACTGCCGGTTGAAAACTCATCAAATAGAGTGCCCTCTGAAACTATTGGAACAGCGAGGCCACTTACTTTATTTTTGCTGTACACTGAAAACTTTACAGTTTGACATCAAACGATAAATATGAGACAAAATAGTATTTCAGATTTTATTTCCAGGTATTGACATCAAAATCAGTTAAAGAACTTAGAAGACAGCACCTTTTGTAACGAAAACACCAATAATTTAGCTGAGCAAAAGTATACGAACAAAATACATTAAAGTGAATAATACTTAATATTTAGCTGCAAATCCTTTACTTGCAATAACTGCATGAAGCCTGTAACCCACTGAGATCACCAAATTTTTACATTCTTCTTTTGTGAAGCTTTTACAGGCTTTCATCACAGTCTCTTTTAGTTGTTTGTTTTGGGGGGTTTCTATCTTCAGTCTCCTCTTTAGCGGGTAAAATGCATAGGCTTACATCTGGAGACTGACTTGTCCAGTCTTAAACCTTCCACATCTTTCCCCCGACGAACTCCTTGGTTGTCATGACAGTGTGTTTTGGATGAAGGATCTCTTGATCAGTTTGGTTGCATGTCTCTTTAAATTTGCAGACAAAATGTTTGTGTAGACTTCTGAGTTCGTTTTGCTGCTGCCATCATGTATTACATCATCAATGAAGATCAATGACTTGTCCCAGAAGCAGCCGTGCAAGCCCAAGCCATGACATTACCTCCTCAATGTTTCACAGATGAGCTCGTGTGTTTGGGATCATGAGCAGATCTGTTCTTTCTCCACATTTTAGCCTTTCCATCACTTTGATAGATGTTCAACTTTGTCTCATCAGCCATAAAACTTTGTCCCAGAACTTTTCAGTCTCGTCTGTACTTTTTGGCAAATTCCAATCTGTCCTTCCTGTTCTTATTGCTAATGAGTGTTTTGCATCTTCTGGTGCAGCCTCTGTACTTTTGTTCCTGAAGTCTTCTGTGAACGGTGGATTGTGATACCTTCACTCCTGTCTTCTGGAGGTTGTTGGTGATGTCACTGACAGTTGTTTTAAGGTTTTTCTTCACAGTTCTCACAATGTTTCTGTCATAAGCTACTGATGTTTTCTGTCGTGCAATGGCTCTGATTGATTTTCCATCTTTCTCAGCTTCGAAATTGCTTGCTTTTTCCATAGGCAATTCTCTGGTCTTCATGTTGGTTACACCTGTTTAACTATAAATGCAGACTGCACAGTCAAAACCCAATGCTGAACCTGAGAGGAGACACTTAGTACTATTTATTGTTTGAATAATCAGTGTAATAGGACACACCTGGGCAGCAAAACACACCTGTCAGTCACATGTTCCAATAATTTTGCTCACTTAAAAAAATGGATTGGTTCAAACAAAGGGTGCTACCTTCTAAGTTATTTAACCGATTTTGATGTAAATACCTGGAGATAAAAGCTGAAATACTGATCTTTTGTCTCATATTCATCGTTTGATGTCAAACCCAAATGTTTTCAGTTAGAGCAAAAATAAAGGAATTTGCCTCGCTGTTCCAATAGTTTCAGAGGGCACTGTATATTCTTTGAAAACTTACAAAAGTCATGATACTTTTTAAAATAGGATTGTCCATTTATTTATTACACTAGTCATTTTGTTTGTGTTCTTTTTATTGTATTATTTTTAAGTTATTGTAGATTATTATTAGTTTATTTTATTATTGTTATTTGATCATTTTCATTTCTTTATTTAATACATTTTTTTCTTGCTTTTTATTTTGTATTTGTTTTGGAGATAGTTTTATTGGATTATATATGATGCTAGCTCATTTTGTTTATTTTGTTGATTTCCTTGATTTGTAGTTTATGCTTGTTCATTTTGTGGATTATTTTGTCTGTTTTGTTCATTTAATGCATTGTTTTTTAATGTTAATTTGTTAAGTTTTTGTTTATTGTTCAGTTTGTGAATTATTTTGTTCATTTTTTACTTCTAATTTTATGTGTGTTTTTTATATGGATTACTTTACTGGATTACTTTATTATTATTTTTATTCATTTTGTGGATTTTTTGTTGTTCATTTTGTGAATTATTTTGTTCATTTTTGTTCATTTGCTGCATCATTGTGTTAATTATTTTGTTAATTTTTGTTGCTCTTCATTGATTTTGTGGATTATTTTAGTTGACGCTTGTTCATTTTGTAGATTATTTGTTTGTGTTTTGTAAATTTTTGCCAATTTTACAGATTTTTTTCTTAATTTTTTGTTCATGTTTAGTAATTTAGTAATTCATTTTTGTAGATTTTTAGATTAACAAAATTATACTTTTCTTGATTTTTTGTTCCTTTTCCCATCTTTATGTTCAGATGTACTTATTTTAATCATTTTGTGAATCACTTCATTTATTGTTTTTTGTTTTTTGCATTATTTTATTTGTTTTGTTCATTTAGTGTAAACTTCCATTCAATTTCTTGCTTATTTGTTCATTGTTTTGATCTTATTAGCCTTGTAGATTGTTTAGTTCATTTTGTAGATAATTAGTTTTTTACTGCACAATTTGCAGTAAAATTTTGCAAAATGCTCTTTACTTTTGTACATTTTCAGGGCTATTTTCTTCACATATTTTGATTTTTGTTCATTGTTTTAATTATTGTTATTTTTTGTTGAGTTTCCTTGATATATGTATTATTTTTTTCATTTTTGTTATTTTTCTGCATTATTTCCTTAACTTTGTGACTGTTTGGTTGATTTAAAAAAGATTTGAGACTGAAGGAGTTGTCAAACTTTCTTTAGTTGGAAACAAATAATCAAATGAATGATAAATAGTGTCAATTTGAGAAGAATAAATTGTCACTTTGTTGAGGTTCTGGTGTCCTGTACTGTTCGTGAGCCTGGCCTGTGCAACCTTTTTTACTCACACATCCTGTTTGCAGCATCTAACCTCTTCTATGTCATCGATTCTCAGCCGTACTGTTCGTTACATCTGCACCTTCACGTGTCGGAGAATCCTTACACTTCGGGAAACATTGTCAGCAAAGATTCAGCTCCAGGAATTATTATCGCATCAGGTGAAAAGACTATTTGATTTGCACATCAATACTGTTGTTTACTCTCTGTGCTAATCCTGGTTACCACAGGAGTTTTGATGTTATTCCTCTGCTCTCCCAGGCAAATCCCTATTTCGGTTGTGTTGTCTGCACAAATCAAACAGTGTTTTTCGCACTTAACAATGGTCTGTGGGAAGAAATGAAATTCATAATAGAGACACGTTGAGTGGTTATTTTAAAAGGAGTTCTATTTTTGTGCCCAGGTGTGGTTGGACCCGAGCTCACCAATACAAACGTCAGCATTTTCATCACATCAGACGCTGGAAACACCTGGAGAGAGGTACATTAAGAAGAGCAAGAATTGTGTTTTGCAGCGTGATACACCAGTGGTTCTCAGCACCAATGGTTTTATCTAATTAACGCAAAGTAAATATATTTTTATAAGCTAGTTAATATAAATATGTGTATAGAAAACAGGGTACAAGGAGTACTGCTTGGGTATCAGATGATGGCCATGTGGTAAACTTAAGCTAGTTTGAGTTTCCATTGATCTTGGCTGAAATGGGCTGGCATGACTTTACTTGCTGTAAATTAATAATCATGATAATTGAAAGACTTTTTTAATCTATACTGTTTTTGAATGACTTCGATCTCTTCTCTCTACATGTGTAAGCTGAGAATATTCTCAATAAAATATACACATATTTTTATAACCGCAGTCTGACTCATAACATAATAATAACATAAAAAGTAAAAAATACTCAGCAAAATTAACAAAACAATCCAGAAAATGAAAAAAATGTATGTGCGCGTGTGTATGTATATATATATATATATAAAATTCTCTTCTCACCCTCTGCGGGTGGTCTCATCCTTTCAAGCTTGGGTCCTCTACCAGAGGCCTGGGAGCTT
>JAQQAE010013849.1:0-12601 GCA_029823295.1 Pseudamia nigra | reverse complement strand
TAATGCATCCATCCATCGTCTACCGCTTTTTCGTGGGGTGGGGTCGCGGGGCAGCAGCTTGAGCAGGGAAGCCCAGACTTCTGTCTCACTGGCTTCTTCGTCCAGCTCTTCTGGAGGGATTCCGATTTCGTGTTTCCAGGCCAGCCCGGAGACGGTCTCTGCAGTGTGTCCCGGGTCTTCCCTGGGGTCTCCTTCCAGTGGGAGGTGCCTGGAATACCTCATCAGGGAGGCATCCAGGCGGCATCTGGCTCCTCTCGATGTGGAGGAGCAGCGGCTCTACTCTGAGCCCCTCCTGGATGAGTGAGCTTCTCACCCGACCTCAAAGGGAGGGCCCAACGCCCTGCAGAGGAAACTCGTTCCAGCTGCTTGTACTGTATCTTGTTCTTTCGGTCATGATCAAAGGGGGGGCAGGAACATGGACCAACTGGTAAATCGAGAGCTTTGCCTTTCGGCTCAGCTCAATCTTCACTACGAAGGACCGATTCAGAGTCCGCATGACTGCAGAAGGTGCACCAACCCTCCTGTTGATCTCCCATTCCAAGACCCCAAGACACTCGAAGTCCTCCACCTGAGGCAGGACCTCGACCCGGAGGGGGCACGACACCCTTTTTATCCGGCTGTTAATGAATGATTTCTAAACATTGTTTCCACTTAAATACACTTTTAGTCTTGTTTTCTGAACAGTAGGGTCTAAACTTTGAGCAACTGTTGAAAATAAACACCATTGTCCTGTTTTATTTCATTTTTTAATTTTATTGACAATTTTTTCAATCCCTGAGTGGGTTGATTGGACTTAAAAATACAACAAAATGAAAATGACGTAAAAGATGTAGTAAGATGAACATTATGTAAAGATAGACACAAAAGAACCACAAAAATGACATCAACGACTCAAAAGAGAATGACTTAAAAACCACAAACATTTTGTAACTGTTTTTTCACTAATTTTGACTTTATTTTGTTGACGCCGGTGTACAGTTCTTACTGTTAAGAAAACTCACTTCTAATGCAATTTTAGTTAAATATGCAAAAGTGAAATTTATTAAAACAACAAAACTGTAAAACATGAGAATGTAATTAAATATCACCCAGTTGTACGTGTTAAACTGGTTTAAAAATGGCTGCGTTTCTTTGTGTTCGTCTTCCAGTGGGCGTGAACATGTTCTACATCTGCATCATTGTCTACCTGTACGGAGACTTGGCCATCTACGCTGCAGCCGTGCCCATATCGCTAATGGAAGTCGCTTGGTAAGACCTGTTTACTTTCTTTATCACCTCCATTCTGCTTTTACTGCAAAATAAAAGTGTATGGGTGGGTTTTATGGACTTTCTCCTTGAGGAACATTGAGAACATTTGCTGCATTCTGTTTTCATCCCACTTTGGTCACTTTGTCACCTTTTGAACTCAGCCGTTCGACAATAAAGCTTTGTTGACAGCCGGGCCTGCCGTTCACCCCTCCCCCCCACGCTCCCTCCAGCATCGGAACGGGTGGACTCGCTTCCAGACAGGTTTTTATTGCAAGTCTCTGGACCAGGCGGACTGTGAATAAAGTTTTTCATATAGATACAGACCCTGCCCCCAGAACCTGCACCACAGAAATAACCGCTCGCCCTCCAGTGTTTTTTTTTCTTTTTTTTTTTTTTTTTTTCAGATCGGTGACGGTCAGAGACACTGACAGGGATTCAGATTTATTCACCATTTTACACCGAACATTTTGGATGTTATTGATACAAAAAGATTTAAAACGCACACTCTTACTGGATTTCTGAAAGTAAACTGGTATTTACCCGTACGCAGAGGTTCGAGTATTTCAAGTCAAGTTTGTGGACAGACAGCTGTGGCATTTGCACCACTATCGTTGCTATATCTGTGTATAACACTGTGGAAAAGCAGGGTGACTGATAACGGTAGTTCTCAAATGCTGGGTCAGGACCCGAAGCAGACTGGTCCTGAATGGGCCACAAAGTGAAAATGTCTATGGAGATTGTCAGTCGTCCAGGTCATGGTGTCCAAGGTGTGTGGTTTTCCTTCTGTCGACTGGACTGGAAGTTTGGTTTGAAGACGTTTGGCTACGTATCCATGAATCCATGAAAGGTTAATGATGCGAGGTGAGAAAGACGTCCACGGGTAACCGGTCACAACCACTAGATATGGGAAAAGTTTTTCTTAACTATAAGTGAAATGACTGACCCTAAACTGTCATCTGGGTGTTGACTTTTTTTTTTTTTTTTTATAAAGACACCACTGTAAAATATTTCACTTGGACGATCGCAGAGACAAAATCAAATAATTTCCCTTTTGTTTGCTTTATTTCTTTTATTTTTATTGACTGGACAGGATAATAACAGGCTCACAGTATTGTCAGTATTTTGAAGTGAGTGAGTCTCGGTATAAGCTCTCCTCCTGATTGTTGTTGTGACAAAGCAAACGCACCTCATCCTGTCCTCGGGCGCAGCACACTGCTGCTGTCTTATCAGATTAAACTCAACTCCACTGTGCTCACAACCTCGCTAACCTTCCAGCAAGAATAAATGTGAGATGTAACTGAGCCTTCGAAAGCAGCTGGAGCCTCGGGCGCCGACCAAATGAGAGTACCAACACACCAATGAGAACAGCCTCGGACTGGTTTTAAGAGATACACGTCAACTTTCCACAACTACCTCCACCTGTTTATTCTGATAGTATGGATCAGAGATTTTCAACAAGTCCTACACTACCGGTCAAACGATTGGACACACCTTCTCCTCCAGCGATTTTTCATTTCTATATATTTCTGCATTGGACACTTAATACTGAAGACATCCAAACTGTGAAAGAACATGTGTAGAATTATATAGTAAACAAAAAAGTGTGGAACCAGAGGGTGTTCAGAGAGCTCATACCGCTGCTGGAGGTTATGTATTCATGTTTGTTTGTCCGTTTGTCTGACTGTGTGCAGGATTACACAAAAACTACCAGACAGATTTTGAGGAAAGTTTCACCAGAGGATAGGGTAGGGTTAGGGTTAGGGACCTTGGCTCAAGGTCTAGACTACACCTCGACCTTGAGCCAAGGATGAACCCATTAGAATTTACAGGACTGTCCGCTCACTTGGCCCTTTTCCGTAGGACCCACTGCCGACATAATCGCAGCGTAATCGCGCTGATGTGATCGCGGGCCGTACAGCTATGTGCTCAGAAAAAAAGCAGAGACAATAACATTGAGGACAAAGATAAACATGGATGGAGATGAGGTGGCCGTCCTGTTTGTGTTTTGTGCGCGCATAGTGGTGGATGCTATGAACGAGATGAGAAGACCCTTCTAACACGCCTGAATCCTACTTTTTACTACACGTCTTCTTCGGGGCTTTAAAAATGCATATCCTTCTCTGGGTATAGCCAACCAGCATTGAGGAAGCCTTCAAGATCTGCCCAGGAGTTTTCAGGGCTGTTTGGAGTACCTACCAAACAGGGACTCCATTAGACCCCGTAAAGGTTCCTGTAATTTGACCCATGGCGCTGGTTCCTACAGTGGAGACACGCACCAATGGCCCCAGCTCCGTAAAATTACCCTGAAGTTCCTGAGGTGAAACCTCACCTAATGAAACCAATATCCTCCCTTTTCAGTGGATAACCAGATAAAATAAGGCTACAGATGCACAGATGGTGCTGGTCATTCCATTTGATTTAAACTGTCTTCCTCTCCTATTTGTAAAGTGAAACATGCAGGTTTGCTTGTTTTTCTGTGCAGTGGGAACCACTCATGCAGCGCTGGGAGTGTCAAGTACAACGATACCGATCCATGCTGGGGTTCAGTGACGAGGAAAGATGCCTACAGGGTGTTTCTGGTAAGCGTCGACTTTTTCCCCTACAGTAAAGAAGGTGTGGACTTTTTCTTTCAACAGTGCAGCTAAGAAATTCATGTACAGATTTATTTTTGAGATAAATCTGGAAAAAGCATGTCTTTTGAAGCTTATTGATTAGCCACATTTCGTGAAGGGCAGTTCATTTTGGACTGCCCTTTCGTTTTCATTTTGGAACAAACTTTTATGTTGTTTTTTCATATTTTACAGCTTTTTGTCTTTTATACTGTCAATTTTTTGTGTCATTCTGGTCCTGTTTGTTTTATCTCGCTTCAACCTTTACATCTCATGTTTGTTCCATCTTATTTTCCTGTTTATATAATTTTTGTCTCATCATGTCCCTTACAGTTTCCCACTATGTTACTGTAATTGTTAACGTATTAGCTCTAGATCTGTGAAATGTACAGCTCATATCCAATCATCAGCGATTCAGTGTATGTAGACGCAATCGAGACGACCTGCTGATGTTTAAGCTGATCACGAGAATGGGGAAGTCACATGACTTACATAACTTTGAACATGACATTGTTGTTGGCCTGAGTATTAAACTGCTGATCTAGTGGGATTTTCACACACAACCATCTCTAGGGTTTACAGCGAATAGTCTGAAAAAGAGCAAATATCCAGTGAGCAACAGTTCTCTGATCACATGACCTTGTTGATGTCTGAGATCAGAGGAGAATGGGGAGGCCGGTTGGAGCTGATGGAAAGGCGACAGTAACTCAAATGACCACTGGTTATAACTGAGTAATACAGAATGTATTCCAGGACGTACATCACGTTCAACGTTGAAGCAGATGGACGACAGCAGCAGAAGGGGAAACTAAAGCTAGGGAGACACTACAAGATTTTTTTTTTTGCCTGATTTCACTCACAGTCTGCAGTTGGGCAGAGTCTGTAGCAGCCAGGTCTAGTTGGAGACAGTCTGCATAGTGAGTTGGCAAAGAAAGACCCAACCAGACCTCAGTTGCTGTCAGTCCAACATGTTTGAATTTTTCGGACTCTGAATGCAACGGCATAGTGTGTACTGATTACTGACTCAACTGAAAACATGTTTTGCGAACAGCCAATGAAAGAGAAGATGGGACACAGGAAATGGCATCAGAAGATGAAGATGTCGGAAAGTAGCCGGAATTTCACAATAACAATTGTGAAAAGCCATGCCTGTTTCGTCTTGGATTTCTTTAAGCAGATAGCGGCACAAACGGCACAAGCTGTTTATAGTCCATGTTTGTTTATGGCTACGGATCTGGCAGAAATGGTCACTCTCGAGAGTATGATGTGTTCCGTTGGTTTGACCAGTCATGTGGTGTGGGAGCCCTCGTCAGGCACAGTCGTCAAATCTGCTTAAAACAGTCGGTTTTAGTCATTACACATTTCGTCTCAAAATCTGTAATGACTGTGAATCTTGTGTCTCCAGCTTAAGGCTACAGTTCACATGGCCTTACTAAAAGTGGTCAATAGAAGGCTGAAAAAAATGTTGCTTTTTCCAGTGAGTCTGGATTTCTGTTGTGTCATTTGGAAGTTGTGGTAACGACTGGCATAAGCAACATGAAACCATGGATCCATCCTGCCTTGTATCAACTCTTCATTCTGCAGGTGTGGGCACATTTTGGGACCTTTAGTCCTAACAGTGCATCATTTAAATTCTGTTTAGTTTCAATTCAACTTTATTTGTATAGCGACAATCATAATCGACAATTATCTCTAGGCGCGTCACAATTCAAGACCGAGATCTCAGCACTATACAGAGAATAAACCCAACAGAACTGAGAGCAAGACAAGGACGACGGGGGGGAGGGTAAACCTCCAGTGGCTCAGGGTAGGAGGACATCTGCCTTGACCGGTTGGGGTTAGTGGACAGAGGAGAGACAAAAGAAGAGTAGAGATGGAACAACAGACAACACAGACACTGGACGACGTCCACAATCAGCAAACGCACAACGAGGACATCAGGAGACCTAGAGACCTAGGGCAGAGGGAGGAAGCACAAAACCACAGGGAAGACGCAAGTTAGTATCACAGTATTGCAAAAATAGAAAATAAGAAATGGGGTAGGGAGGGACAGAGAAAGAGAGGTGACTGGAGATGAGAGATGAAGAGAAAAAATGAAGGAGGGAGCAGGTGTAGAGGAACAGAGGGAAGGAGAGAGAGGGTGGGAGAGATTTAGAGAGAGAGGTATAGGAAGAGTTAAAAAGGAGCTAAAGAAAGAGGTAGAAAGCAAAGCTCAGTGCATCACTGTCCTCCAGCAGCCTGGGACTATAAAGCAGAGCTAAGGGAAGATTAAGGGTTAACTGACCTAGACCTAACTATATGCTTTGTCAAAAAGGAAAGTCTTAAGCCTAGTTTTAAAGATGCAGTGTGCGTCTGCATCCCGGACCCACGTTAAAAGTTAAATGTCACAGCCTACATGGGCATTACCGCTGGCCATGTCCATCCCTTTCTGACCACAGTGTACCATCTGCTGATTGTTAGCAAGGCCAACCCAGTACTCGATGGTGATGCCTAACAAAGTGTCCAGTGAGTGTGCACACCTTCAGCTCTGCACTTCTCTGCAGACTTTCCATTTCTGCATGACCAATGTGTCAAACGTCACCCACATTTCTGTCATTCTTTGTTCCCTGACACCCCCCGGCCCCTCTCCCCACCCTCACCCAGACCTCCACCGACCCCCACAGAGTGTGTGTCTGTATGTCACCTTGAAGCCCAAACTCTGATTCCCCCTCGGGCTTTAACTTTGTGCAGGGACAGTGATGGATGTGCTGATCTCCTCCTGTGTGATAGCTCTGCCTCGTTCCTCCTGTTCTCTCTCTTCTCTTACATTTGAACAGAATGAGTCAAACCCACATAATTTACATTTCTGGATCCTGTGGGATAAGCCTCTCTGTGAATGGAAGCAAACTGCTGACTTGTTTACATCTGCAGTTTAATTTCCCAGTTTGACCACGGAGGTGTGGGAAATGGATACGTACCAGTGAAGAACATGATGAACCCCCCAGACTTAAATATGTGCACTCTGAGTACATTCTGAACAAATTACTGTAACATTTTATTCAGCAAAGTGGCTGATGGTAGGCATCAGTATCTTTTAACTCATTTTTCCAGACTTTTTTTTCTTGTTTTTGTGGTCTGACATTTTTTTTTTTGTTGACTACAAGGGTTCTTCCTGGATGCACTCAAATTCTAATATGACACAAAAAAAATCTGATCCTAATCTAACCCTAAATAAAGATAAAATAACTACAATGTTTCCATCCAAACATGTCAGAAAAAAGTCACCAACGTGATACATTTGAAAAAAACTAAATAGGTTAAATTTTTACTAATGTAAACCAGAGGAAGCTTAGATTATAAAAACCAAAAGTTGACATTTTATGCTTGTGTTGAACAGAAGTCCCTTAATATATTTTTTTTTATATTTTTACCTGGGTTTTAAACGTTCTCAGTTCAAGTTCTTCCCTGTTTCTTGTTCTTTTCTCCTTTGGACTGTTATTATTGTTATTGTTATTGTAAGGCGCATTATGCTATACTCCCTTGGTTTTAATTTCAGCCTGAGTAAAATAAAAATAGGCTAAGGACAATTATCTAGTCTTATTAATCAACTCACTGAAGTGATATCTGATCCCAGTCACAACCTATATGGATCCAAAAACAGTATGAAACAGAATGATCATGAACTCTCAATGTTTAGAAGCTTCAACCTCACATTCTTTGACTATTTATTAATATTAGTAATAATAATAATACACTGAATCCATTTGGTGGTTAAGCTACAGCTGCCCTGGGGCAGACTGACAGGAAGTGGCTGCCAATTCTCTGACCACCACCAAACATCCGTTCATTCACGGTGGGTGAAGTGTCTTAAGGACATGATGACGATGACTGGGATGGAGCGGGATTTGAACCTCCAACTCTCTGGTTATTGGACGAACCGCTCTATGTCCTGAGCCACAGCTCAGCAATATTAGTGGGCTGTAAAAATTAATGCATTAATCCAGATTAATTACTTTGTATGATTAATTTGATTGCAAAGCTCAACATAGTTCACACATGTGCAGCGTAGAATGACCGAAAATCGCACGGTTACATTCACTGCCGTGGATTATTATTATTGTTGTTGTTATTATTGTTGTTGTTGTTGTTGTTAAACCCACTCTGTACTGGTACACAATTCAAAATCTCACAATGCGATTTTTTTGTTTTTTTTTTTTGTGGCAGAACGAACTGAGTCAAGGCGGACGACATGCTGGCCCTCTCGATGGGAAGTTTAAAAAATAAAAAATAAAAAAAAGAACTTGACGGAATAATCGCCCGTCATGAAGTTAACCTGAACTCTCTGCAGGATGGAGTTCGTCTTTCAGTGAAGCACTTTAAGTCCCCTTTGTCATAAGTTTTTTACAAAATGAAACACCGTAATGAATGGGTATTAATCGTAATTAATTTAAATTAATCCACAGTGGCCCTGTGATTAATCTGATTAAAACTTGTAATTGTTTGACAGCCCTACTTTTTAGGCTTGACTTGGACAGGGGATTGATAAGTTATTTTTTTCGGTTTTGAAAGTTCGCAGCAAGATTCATTAGATAATAGTAAATATTATCAACAAGCTGTCTGGTCGCATTCAAAACATAACTTTATAAGAAGTTGAACCAAAACATCTATATTCAAGAAGCTTCAGCCGCTGCTTGTTACCCTCTGATACATTTCCTGTGTTTACGGTGTATATGTAGTATGTCACTGACGCGTGAACGTGCTGCTCATGTGACTCTCGTTGCTCCGTCTGCTCGTCTTTCTGGGTGTAATAGTTGTACAGTTTTCATCCTCTCTTTAAATAAATCACTGAGCTGTGATGAAACGTGGATCAGGTCCTCTCGCCGAACAGACTCTTCGGTCTTCGTCTGAACCTTTAGGCGGTCAAAGGTCTGAAAATGCTGCTCGGCGTCTCAGTGATGAGTGTAAATAATTGACTCGTCGGGTCCACCGCACCCCGCGGACTCCGCCGTCACACCCGGGCTCCTCGTGTTTCTTTCTCAGGGCGACGACGACCTGTGATCCAAGGACGAGCTGTCCTCCCACAGGACTGAACTGAATGTATATTTTCATTCAGTTTCACAAGAAATAAAAACTTTCAGATGTGTCTGAGCCATGACCCTAAAGCAAATTTAACACCTCCTTAGGATCCAAACATCCACAAATGCATAAACTGCAGTAATTACTAATTTTTTGTTAGCCCTGCGGTGAAGTGGGATAACTGGGATAGGCTCCAACCTGTTCAATTCAACAGAATACAGACTACTCTGTTAGGAAAAAAAAAAAAAAACAAAACATACAATAAGCTGGTTGCATAAGTATACACACCCTTAATCTAATACAGTCATACACTCTTCTTGGGGTAGGAGCTTATCAGCATGGCACATCTGGGCTTGGCAATATTTACCCTCTCTTCCTTGTAAAAGCTCTAAATCTGTCAGATTGCGAGGGCGTCTCTTGTGCGCAGCCTTCCTCAGGTCACCCCGAGGTTTTCTGTTGGATTTAGGTCTGGACCATTCCGTACCTTTTCATTTTCTTCTGGTGAAGTCGAGCTTTTGTTGTTTTCGACGTACGCTTGTGGTCATTGTCATGTTGAAAGGTGGAATTCCTT
Organism: Pseudamia nigra; assembly: GCA_029823295.1. Classification (NCBI taxonomy): domain Eukaryota; kingdom Metazoa; phylum Chordata; class Actinopteri; order Kurtiformes; family Apogonidae; genus Pseudamia; species Pseudamia nigra. Next base: position 3,118 of record JAQQAE010013849.1, on the reverse strand, counting down.
TTCATCCTCAGTTTTCTAGCAGACATCCGGCGGTTTGGGGGTATTTGGAACTGTTCATAATTCCCTCCACCTTCACTAAAGCCCCAGTTCCATCTGACAAAAAGCAGCCTGTCAGGTTTATGATCAAACCCGATAAAACCGATCAAATATAAACTGGGATTTATGATTAAACATGAACCTAAAATCCAATAAGGAGACCCCGGACACAGAGTTGAACCAAACAGTTTCTTTGCAAAGGGAAGAGACAGTCTCCTATCAGGATCTTGGAATCCCCAGGTGTCTTCAAAGCTTCCTTCTTCGCTCAGATGTTTTATTAAAACACAAAAAGGGCGTAATCACACCTTATTGGTTCCAGTATTCATGAATTATTCAACACTGCCACTAGGCAGAGTCTGTCTTGGCAGTTAAATAGTTTGCACACAGTCCATGAGGTATAGACAAAACAAAGGTCAGTGTAAAAATACAGCTCTTAGTGGAAAAATACAGCATTCAGTGCAAAGGTACAAAGTACAAAAAACGATCATTCAATATATGAAGGCATGTGAAACTTAATGCGAGTACATTGAGGTAAATGATAACAAATATTCACAGCCCTTAAGCATGACACTGCCACCACCATGCTTCACCATGCTTTTGGTGATGGGAAGTGTTGTTTTTATGCCAAATGGACCTTTTGGAAATATCCAAGCCTGGCTACCATTTGCAAAAAAATTCATCAACTCCCAAAAACGTGGGAAAATGTGTTGTGTTCTGACAAGACTAAAGTTGAACTTCCTGCCCTCAATTCCAGAAGGTACATTTGGCATGAAAACAACACTTGGAAACACCAGAAGAACACCGTATGTACGGTGAAGCATAGTGGTGGCAGTATCATGGTTGGGAGGTTTCCTTTCTTCAGAAATGACAAGCTTACATCTGCAGAGGTGGTAGCACTCAAGTACATTTACTCCCTTACATGTACCGGTACTCGAGTATTAAATGTATTTCAGAGAGTAGTTGTTTTGCAAAATACGCTTTACTTTTACTCAGTTACATTTGTGATGAAGTAGAGGTACTTCTAGTCGGTTACATTTGCCACAGCTCGGTAAGTATGAGTAAAATGGGTTGAAGTAGAAAACTTGACAAAGTAATGAATTAAATTACAAAAAAATCAAACTAACCAAGTAAATCAACCAAATGAGTAAAATAAGCAACCACACAAGAAAAAATTAACAAAGTGAACAAAAAAAACATAGAACATTTGTGCATAACTAGAAAACTGTCAATCTGAAGAGATGGTGTGGGTTTGCTGGGTCAAATTAGTAATCAAAGTATCAATGCACTGTTGTTGCCATGGTAACCCCACATTCTGTTAGAGTTCTCCATTCATTTCCTATGGGGGAAAAATTGTCAAAAAAAGCTTAATATTTAAAAAGTTATAAAGGTTAGAATTATTAAAAGCAGCAGCAGAGATGAACTGAATAAAATGAAACCTATGAAGTTTGAATTGGACAAAAAAATATGAGTAGTTACATGACAAAAAACATACAGAAGTGGAAGAAGATGAAAGACTGAAGACGACAATAGTGGGATTGATGCGTGATTTAGCAATCCCACTAATAAACAAAATAATCCACAAAATGAGCCAGAATGATCACAATAGTCAAGTAACCGAACAACAAACTAAACAAGCAACAAAATGAGTACAAATGAAGAAATTAAGCAACAAGAGTTTAAAAAAAAATCAAGGATGTTTAAAACGACAAATAAAATAAGAAACAAGACTGAACAAAAAACAAAATAAGCAACAGACTGTTCAAAATAATCAAGGAAATAAACAGAAAACACAGTATATGGGGCTGTAATAAGTTATTCACTACTTGAGTAGGGTTTTTTATGAGATACTCCTTTACTTTTACTCAAGTTCTTATGTTTAGGAGTATTTCTACTTGAGTCCTTAGAATTCTAAGGCAGCAGTACTTTTACTTGAGTACTGTCTGTTCAACTACCACTGTACCAATCTCAAGTACTATAGTAGTGACAAATATATCCCAAACACTGTCAATATGAGAATTTCTAAAGTAACAGCAGTGCAATTTATAAATGTTTTTAATTGATTTTCTAATAAGGTCATCATGCAGTGTGTGGGTCAGTGTCTGTAAAATTCTGGATTTTTTTTTTTTGTGTGTCCGGAGGAGACGTCACTGCAGTCGTAACAGTTTTCGCGTTTGGAAAATGAGAGATTAAAGCAGTATGATTATGTTGTCTTTAATCCCTGCGTGGGTGATGTGAGGGAACACGGGGATGCTGTCGTGTCCACGTTCCGCAGGTTCACAAACTTTTCCTGCCTCGTCCTGTTATAAAAACAGCACAGACGAGTCCCGCCGGTCGTCTTTAACTGTCCCATCCCATTATTCCGCTTCGTGGTATGTAGATTTAGGCAGCAAATCACAGGAATAGTTGACAAAATTATCGACTGCAATGCAGAAAACAAGGCATTTCCAGTGAACAGATGGTCAAAGAATAAAATTAGTCAAGTAAAACAGGCATAAAACACTAGAATGCAGTCATCAGAGGTGCAGACCAGCGCCTCCTGCAGCCCTCAAGACGTTATAAATGTTGATTTACAGAGCTGACCTGTGCAAACATTTTAAAGAAAATATCAGCAATGAGTAATCGTGTCAACTGTTAAGGTCAGTAACTATGACCAATGTATTTATTTACCTTCAACAGGAGAACATATAGTTTAGTAGAACAAAAAAGACAAAAGAAGGCAAGGAAAATTATGGTTATTGAATTCACTTCAGGATGTTACATGCATGCAGTGTCTGCCTATTTTCCTACTTATAAAATTTTGTCATGTTATGGATATTAAAGCTCTTAATATTCTTCTGTGATTTTAGTTTCACTTTGAATTGCTACTGACTAGTAAGTCTCCTTTGGTCATGGCATAAACTACCGTATTTTTCGCACTATGAGGCACACCGGATTATAAAGCGCACCCTCAAAAAATGATCAATTTTGGGTTTTTTCCATACATAAGGCGCACCGGATTATAAGGTGCATTATGCAACACAAAACTTAGATAAGTCAAACTTTATTAAAAATTAAAAATATTATAAATTAAACATTTATTCAA
>JAQQAE010013848.1:0-12601 GCA_029823295.1 Pseudamia nigra | reverse complement strand
ATGTTTATCAGTACATTACAGAAAATAATGAACTTTATCACAATATGCTAATTTTTTGAGAAGGACCTGTACAGCATCAGTGTGGAATAAATATAACACTGAGCTCTTCTTCCAAAAAACCCATCCAATTTTTTTTACTTTCCAGAGTAGTCTGGATGTGATAAGATGATGTGAAATGTTGAAATTGAAAATGGTGAGTTTGATATCAGCTATTTGAATAAATGTAAACCAGTATAAAGGATGAGTAGCTCTCAGCCTACAGTCTGTCAGGAGAGCCATGTCATATTCATTTGTGTGCAAGATTACAGTTGACAAGTCAAATGTAAAGGTACGTATCTTGTGTTTTCATGTGTCTGTTTATTCATGTAAGATGTTTAATTATGCAGCAGAGATGTGTACCTAAGGAGATTACTCTGCAGCTTATTATTGTAGAATGGAATTAACATTAATATTTAGTTTACCAAATTCATTGGTAATACATTTGACCTTTTCTCTTTTCTCCTCTGTGAAATTTGCATCAGAGATATTTGTTGCATATATTTAGTTTTTGTTACTAGATTATTAGACCCCCTATGAAAATTAGCTTCTTTTCAAATGTTCCCCATGCTTCTCCTTCCAGTTTTGGATACTTGGAAACACTTTGATAACTTTGCATGGCCTTCTCCTGCTTTGTGTCCATCAACAACCCTTCTTTTCAGATCTAAATTAATTAGAAGTGCTGTCGCAATCCCACTAATGTTCTTCTCACTCTTTTTTATTATTATTATTATTATTATTATTATTATTATTATTATTATTAATGGGATTGTGACAGCATCCATCTTTTGTAGTTTTTAAATAATTTAGGTTTTAGGTGAGGGTTGTGTCAGGAAGGGCATCCAACGTAAAAAACCTATGCCAGGTCAAACATGCAAATCATTGGTATTTCGCTGTGGCGACCCCTGAGGGGAGCAACCGAAAGGAGAAGAAGAAATAATTTAGGTTTTTTCACAAATTTTTGTCCCATAGGAAATTAAAGGAGAACTTAAACGGAATGTGTGGTCACCATTGGCAATGACATTGCAGCGTGCCATGGTGTTTCCTTTCACGTTCCTTCAGTCCTCCCTTTGATCCTTTGATTACTACTCCACTGAATAATTGTGATGAACTGGTGACTCATCCAGGGTGTACCCTGCCTTCACTCAAGTCAGCTGGGATTGGCTCCAGCACCCCCCACCCCGACCCTCACGAGGATTAAGGGGTAGAAAATGGATGGATAAATAGTTAATTGAACTCTTGAACTTTTTCAGAAAGTTCAACTATTTTGATTCGGCAATCCCACGCGATGTCTTCAGAAATTGTAAATTTTATAGTTGGTGGGATTGCTGGTTCACACCATTCATAGACCATAACGTCAAGCTCTTTCAGGACAATGTCGGCCATTCTTCTTCTTCTTCTCCTTTTAGCTGCTCCCCTCAGGGGTCGCCACAGCGAAATATCAATGATTTGCATGTTTGATCTGGCACAGGTTTTTTACGTCGGATGCCGGCCATTACGTTTCATAAATCCAGCTTTTTTCATTTTTAATTTTTTTTTGACAAATTTTTCGCATAAAAAATGAATGGAGACCTCAAATGGAATATTCGTGACTAGAGTGCCATGCCTGTGGTTACCATGGCAACGCTGCACTGTTGTTGCCTGTGATCCTTTGATGTTCCTTCATCCTTGGATGCCCCTTTGATCCTTTGATTATTACTCCGCTGAATCATACATTTCATAATAATTCAAACCTTTATGAATTTAATTCTTGAACTTTTTCAGCAACTTCAGCTATTTTGAGTCAGCAATGTGATGCCTCAAATCTTTTCTGATGTGAATATTGAACATAGACTTCACACACTTTGACCATTAATCAGTCAAAAAGTGGTGGTTTGTGCTAGGTCTGCATGAAAAGGTTTGTTCTTCTGGAGGTTAATAATATATTTCTGAAAATAATTCTGTTTTTGTTTGCAAATAAAAATAAATTACTGTTTCTAAATGAGACCGTTAAAAATCTAGTACTCTTTTTAAGCAGAAATCGATAAAAAAAAAAATCACATAGGGAGGCTAATAATTTTGAGCTTGACTCTGTGCAAGATATAATGCAATGTATTTGAAGGTAAAAGCAGGAAAAGTTTCTGTTTAAAACTTATTATTATGAAATTGCTGTTTCTGTTTGGCCAAAAGTCACACTACTTCAGGATGTAGTGGCCTTTTAAAGTGAAGCATGGCTGGCGCTTTTCTGTCATTTACGTCTCATCAGGGCTGTTCCTGGTGAGGGATGGTACTCTATATTCACAGTGTAGCCTTGTCTCCTCAAATTAATCAACTGCTCCAGTTTTGTTCCACAGAACACAACCACTAGGGAGATTTACAAATTGTTGTCATAATGTACAGTAGTGTACCAAAGGCAGCTGTAAAACACAATCTGGAAATGTGTTAAAGAGGATTTAAAATGTGGGCTTTTGTGATCGTTGAGATGTGATGTGGCATAAATAATGGAAAATCCAAGAACTGTAGTGCCACTGCTAAGAGCCTAATGAATCTCTCATGGCATGCGATTGAAAGGCAGGTCGATGTTGGTTTAAAATGAAAGGTTTGTTAGGATCAGCTCCCAGAATGGCGGCCAGTGGACCTTTTTTTTTTTAATTGTGGCCTTTTATTTATTTTTTGTTAATTTCTATTGGCTATTTTGTTTGTGTTTGTACTCTTGATTGGTGCTGTTTTTCTCTTATATTGTTCATTTTGTTGTATACATGACAGAAATACCCATTAGAGAAATCCCACAACCTATGTAAATTAGGCACATTTTTTTTGTAATTGTTAATTTCATGTTTCAGTGTGCTGGAAATAAAGTGTGAAATATTGGAACAGAATAATATCAGTGTCAGATCGGAATGTCGGTCAGTCTTAGGAGGGGATGTGGGGTGGCTTTTTTTCTTTGTTGCATCTAAGTATCAACTAATTTGTGTTTGACAGAAATGGAGTCTGGAGAGCCGGCCTCGTCTTCAGGCAGTTCATCTCCTGCTCCATCTCGGACATCCTCAACCAAGTGCAGCCTCACGTCTGCAGGCAGTTCCCCTCTCCCCACCTGTGGTAAGTAGAGACACACACACACACACACCACACACTGGGTACCAAACATTGATGCTCTCATGGCACTACTGTCAAGGATCAAAAGTTGTCTTGGAATTTTATACCAAGATTTATCACCTGAGCCTTAAATCTCATTAAGGTTAGCACATGCAGCATACATACAGTATATTATAGAGTTATACATTTTTATTAGTTATAATTTTACCACATAACATGTTCTTGTAAATGGATTAAAATGAAAGTTAGTATGAAGTAGTAATGCCAGTGTATCAGTATTAGTCCTAGTGTTGACATTTTTTAAATAATACAATCACTAACACCAAATGTGACATTGTTCTTGATGTTTAGATTTTATTTTTTTTCCAGTTTGAAGTTGGTGCCTGATATTATTTGGCCCACAGTTTGACAGAGTTGTAAACGGGTGACATCACAGTACTCTCTGCAGGTTGAGGATTCATTTCATACAGTTTTGGTACAAATGTGAGGTCCTATATTACACTCACCTTCAAAACAGCATTAAGTTCACCAACTACTAATACATGTAAATTAATTCAACATTCTTGCTCACATTTTGATTAGTTTGGACTTTGTAATTGTATCTCAGTTACTTTTAAGAAATTAAAATTATGTTCAGAAAATCTTTGTGAAACAATAAGGGGCTTAAGACACCTTCTTATAGTCTTACATATTAAAATGTTTTTTTTGTAGGAATAGAAAGGCTGCTGAATTAATGAATGCCAGCAATTAAAAGCTGTTTATGCCCTTGTGGATGTCTTTTGACAACCTTTAGCTCCACTTTATTCTGTATGATTTGACATGTCTGTCAACCTCACACTGTGCGCACAGCCGCCAACATCTTCTTGTTTTCTCTGAATACTAATTGTGGTCAAAGCCATTATGCATTGAACAGCAGTGATGCATAAGCTGTCAGATTACCCCTGACCACAAAAAAATTGGCAAATTTACATACTGTGGTTTGAGTATTTTTTTCCTTCATGATAAGATGCCCCAAAAGTAGTGTTTTTTTTTTTTTTTACTCCATGCTATCACAACGAAAATGCATCCAAGACATTCTTATAAATTATTCATTTTTAAGCCCTCACACCAAACGTGCACTGAAATTTCTCAGTTAATTTATCTTGTACTAAACACAAAATGCTGAAAGCATGTCCCTTTCTTGTCACATCAGTGTTATAACGATGCATTTACTGTATGCCTTTTAAGTGAAATCTAATTTCTTACGGGATATAAAAGGATATTACACCTGTAATCATGAAGCTAGGAATCACATAAGCTTCTGTACATTCATAAGCGCTCTAACTTTATGCTGTTAGGAGACTGGTTTCTGAAATATTTTATTGTGACCGCTAATAAGAATAAGCTTTAGAGGGAAGGTAGAATCTTGTCAATTTAAACATTTTTGTTTAGTCACTGAATTATAAGAAGGGCACTATATCTCATAGCAGTTAGTAGATTAACTAATAGACAAGCTGTATTTTCATCAAACTGTGCTTTTTTCAGGCCCTTTGCTCCAAAGGACAGAGAGTGAATGTTTAAAGATGTCTGGTAGCTCCAATTCTTTGTCTGCAGTCAGCAATCCAGCTTTGTCATGCTATGTGTCAAGTCTGGGCCGCTCTGATTTTGGAGGTCTAGGGGGTCTGGGATTATCTGCTGCCCTTGCTGCCCACTCCCAGTTTGGTACATTTCCTGGTAAGGAAATATGGATTTTTACTAAAACTGTTAACACATTTTTACTTTGTATATAGTAACTGTTTTATTTAAAAATAGCAGTAAATATATGAGTCTTTTTCAATGATGCTGTGAGTTTAATTCTCAACACAAGTGAAATGAATGTTTTGTGTTCAAATCAGTGCCACCGTTAGGGAACTGTGTTACTCCTCCCTCTTTAACTTTTTTACTCTTTATAAATAGAAATGAGTGAAGTCACTCTTGGTGAATGAACCTGTTGTTTGTTATGGTAAACGGCAGTGTACTGGATTAAAGGAGGCTATTTCTGCTTAATCATACATCACATCTCAATCAACCTTTAGACTGGTGGCAAGTGTCTGAAATTCACACCAGAGGAGCAGCTGCCTTCTTTCCACCTCTCCTAGGTGGTATTCCTGTATTTGCACCAACCTTCAACAATCATGATGCTATGCTTTTGCAGTCATGCACCTCAGGTATGAACTACCACACATATTGTTGACAAGAATGAATGAGTATAAATAAATTTGATAAATACTCTTTAATGTCCTCTCCGTGATGTTTTACCTGTACATCTAAAGCGGTTTATTATACAATTATGCATAGGTATAAATGGAACTGTGAATGGTAGGAGTATGTCCTCTCCTACTCTGAATAAAAGTCCATTTCCAGCAGAAGGGAACAAGGACAAAATTAAAGCTACCAGCATCAATAACACAAGTCAGAAAAGCAACAATCACCTTGGCCAGCTGCACCCAAGGCCAAAAGAAAAGGTTAATATTTATTCATTGACTTTAGTGTTTTTAATTAAGCATATATGACTACTTGATAAAATATATGGCAATTTCACACCTTGAATTGATTTGACAGTGTTACTTTGTTATCATTAGAAACCCAACAAAATATTGCTGGAGGCGGCAAGCATGAGTAGCAGCCAGTCGGGGTCCTTGTCAGAAAGCTCCAGCGATGATGAGGAGAGTAGCAGTGATCCTGAAGACATGGAGGAGGACAATGATGAAGATGAGGATGATCAGAGCAATGAAAGTGAACTCTCTGACTCAGAAAAAGTAATTAGAAGGAAACGTATGGTAAGTGTCATTGTGTCAATGCAAAGTCTAATGCTTTTCAGTTCTTACTTGTGGAGTATATACAAGTACCGGTACGCAAATTATGAAGTTAATGATGAAGGTTGTGAATGAGGAAAATAATGTTTTGTCTGACAAATCTGTGAGAACTAAATATATTACCATGTAAAATTGCACTCTGTTACTTAGAAAGCAGTCATAGTTGTGGGTGGTAAACTAGATGTATGTGCTAGCTGACAGAGCTGCCACTGTCAGCTAGCTCGCAGTCAGAGCTGACATGACATGCTGTCTTCTCCCCTGTTTTCCTCATCCTCCTACTCAGCGGCTGACACAGAACACTTCTGACACTAAAAAGAAGAGACCTTGCACTGCTGAAGGAAATACCACTCAAGATACTGAGAGTGTTCTGGCTCAGCAGCAGCATCATGGCGTTCCTTTGACTTCATCACACCGCCTCCAGTCCTCTACTCATCCTGCTGGCCTTCCTCAGTCAACCGCACTATTCCTGCACAGTTCGACCACCTCAAAGGAGGAAAGCCAGCAGCACATTAGTGTCATCCAGGCTACAGGAGTTGCAGCTTTCAGTAGTCACATGGGACAGTCCCTCAGAGATCCCTCTCCTCTGCCTTCTAGGTTATCACCAAAATGTTCCTCCTCCCCTAAACACTTGGCTTCACCAAAGCACTGTTCCTCTCCAAAGCCTCTCACTCTTTGTTCCCCTTCAGCTCCCCTCTCTCTTTGCCCTTCACCTAAACCTTCAGTTCTGTCTATGCCGAAGCCACCCTCAAAATCTTTTTTACCTAACCCTCCACCTCTGTTAGCCTCTCAAAAGACACCAGTCAAGAGATTGCTGACGTCTTCTAGGCACACACAGAGAACTGGTGTCATGAATGGGAGCAAAGGAAAACGACATCCACTGGAAGCCTCATTGCGTGTGAATACTGCACTGAAAGAAGTGAGTATATGTATTACTGCATTTGGCTCGTTGTGTCCTTTCTGCTCACTTCAAGCAAATTTTCAAAAGAAATTACAGTATACACTGCCTGGCCAAAAAAAGTCACCTCCTGGATTTAACTAAGCAAATAGGTAAGAGCCTCCCATTGGATAATTACTGCATGGGTAATAATGTTTATGGGTGAACTGATCAGATTAGCTTTTTATTTCTTAAACAACCATGTCAAAGACACATGCTCTGGTCATGAAAAAAATGCTAATCTGTTTCAGAAGGGTCACATTATCAGCATGAATCAAGTAAAGTAGGTTTCTGAAATCATTAAAATTGGGTTAAGAACTGTTCAACGCATTATTAAAAACTGGAAGGATAGTGGGGAACCATCATGTTCGAGGAAGAAATGTGGTCGGAAAAAAATCTTGAATGATGGTGATCTGCAGTCACTTAAGGGTTTAGTGAAATCAAATTGTAAAAAAACTGTAGAACTCAGGGCTATGTTTAATAATGAAAAAAAGTCACCTCCTAGATGAAGTGATCACCCATCATGTGTAGTGCCTACTGTACAAGCCTGTGGGGGCAGTGCTGTGATCTGGGGTTGCTGCAGTTGGTCAGGTATAAGTTCAGGTGAAAAATGTGGGCAGAGATAAATGTGACATTGCAGAAGTTTATCGAAATGATGCCACAGCAAATGCATGCCGTAATCAATGCTAGAGGTGGTCCAACAAAATATTATTCTGACTTTTTTTTTTTTTTTTGGCCAGGCATTGTATTATAATGAAGCAATAGAAGGACCTTTGTGTTGAGGCAGTCTCATTCTGTTTATAAATAAAGTAAGTGAGTTTTCTCCAAAACAGAAAATTAATGCTTAAGAACTTATGTTAGTATTTAACTGCTACATGACTATAAGGACATGACTAGTATTATTAGCAATACAAAACTGACAGTTATTTCTGTGAGGCTTCTGAACATTTGTCATGAAAAGAAAGAGGGCTTTCTATGACTCACTTTGACAACCATGGGAAAAATATAATTTTTATATCATGGTTAAAACTGATATGATGGCGGATTGTACAGTAGTCTTTAATTGCTGTAGTATGACAGGAGCAACAAACACAAGTACATGATGACAACTGAAGTTGCATGATGGTGCTTTTATCAGTTTAACAATGTTTGGCAAAGCAGTACTTTTTCTTAATTGCCAAGCTTAAGCCCTGTGCTTTACTGTCCTTCCTTCTTATTGCACCTTGAATTCTTCTATTACAGCCAAAAGGAATATGATGTGAGTGACAGACTGTGCAATTATGTTGTTTTTTTTTTTTCATTCTTTCTTACTTTCTCCTTTCCCCGTTTTTTGTTTTTATTTTTATTTAGTCCTTTTCTACCATGGACTCTCCTGTGCAACCAAAAGCCCAAGACTGGATTAAAAGCCACAAAACTTCACTGTCCTCTTCTTCATTTCTGAGCTCAGCAAAGTTTTCCTCACTGAGTAGGCATTTACTATCTTCTCAACACAGCAGTGACACTGGTCTATTCCTGAACCATCATCCAAATGGAGCTCTCCATCCAGTTCAGGATGCTCCATTGGCCCTCATCACCAAGCCCCGTGACCAAAATAGCAATCCCAGCAGCAAGACCCTCTTGGCAGCCCCAAGCCCTCCTGTTTCATTGCCAGTCAACTTGAGTACTAGCACCAAGGAGCCATTGAGCAGTTTTTCTTCCACACTAAAAACTTCTGCTTCACGAGGACCCACTCACAGATCAAGGAATTCTACCATTCCAAAGTCTCTGTGTGTCTCAAAGAACCTCTTTAAAACCCGTCCACTTGATGTGGCTGGAGATAATGAGTCCAGTATCTACAACAGCAATGAGTCTGATAACTCTTTTGGAGATGACAATGATGACGACGACGATGATGATGTTGGTGGTAATATGGAAGACTCCGGCAGTAGCTTGTCAGGTGAGATTAAGTAAACCTTTTCCTAATTTATTCAAGAAATGCCCATAATAGATTTTAGTATCTAGCATAAGCCTCTTTTGCATTTTGCAGATACTTTGCATTAGGGTTGCAACTACCTTATATTTTTACAGTAAACAATGTCAGGAAGGGCATCCGACGTAAAAAACCTATGCCAGATCAAACATGCGAATCATTGGTATTTCGCTGTGGCGACCCCTGAAGGGAGCAGCCGAAAGGAGAAGATTATTAGTGACACCTAGGTGTTATGTGGAGGGAATGAGATGCACATGTGACATTCTCTATTTGGTAGTAATACTGCAGATGTACACACAATATTAATCATCAATTTTGCAAGTATTGCTCTATGTTTAGTAAAAAAATCATTGTAGTAGATTGATTGATTGATTATTCTGGACAGTATTTCTTGTTATCCAGGGAAATGCACAGATGGCTCATTTAGAAATGACAAATGAAACATACAAACTTAAAGCACAAAAATGAAATGTGACATTAGTGTGGCATGTTTTACACAATACCTCTCGAGTTAGTGTTACTACTGAAAATGTCACCATACAATACATGTTTACTTTCTGTTCCTGTAATTAGATCATCCTAAATCCTCTTACATCTGGATGTTTAAATTGCCAACTTATTTTAACTGTAGATGGTGAATATTGCAATTACAGTTGCGATTTGATCAACTGTTACAATGCAGTACAGTCAATTACAATATAGTTATTACTGTGCAGTTCAATTTGCTGTTATTGTTGTTAATGCCAGTACGAGCCAATGAGGTTTTTTCCTATTTTTTCTTTTTACATAAAATGGTGTTCTCTATAGTTTGGATGTGAGGGGAATGTTAATTAGGATGTTGTACTAGCTCTTGTTTCCTCTGTCACATGGAATGCCCTGCAGAATCTGAGAGCAACACGGAGAGCAACTCGGATGGCTCTGACATCAACACAAAGGAGTGTGGTGCGACAGAGGCAGAGAGCAATGGAGAAAGCACTCCACAACTTGCCAAAGCATCCTTGTCTACTCACAAATCCTCTTCGAGCCTCTCCACCACCTGCTCTGCGCTTAACCTGAAGGTCATCAAGCCCTCGTGTCTACCCAGCAGCCTTGTCTCCCCCACAGCAATTACCAGCTTAGAGCCACTGAGTAACCACAGCACTGCACCATCCTTTACATTTGCTTCAGTTTCAGGTAAAGTTTTTATTCTGTTGTCTAAGGACTGTGATTTAGTACCGCTTTACTATTGTGTTTCAGTCCTGTTTAGTCACGCAGTAGAAGCAAAATCCTAGCCAATGTCAGCATGTTTTTTAGCAGTCTGTTTTATATCCTCCTCCTTGATTTTACAGAAGCTTCAACCTGTCAGTTAGTTTATATAATCTTACACAACATTCACTGCATCAGTACTTTCCACAAAGCCTAATTAATCTCATAATGACTGAATAACAGAGCATTTGAAGTTACTAATGGAGTTGGATTCAAACTTGTCCATACATAGAAAAGTATTTATTTCTTGTTCCACTTAGGCCTGGGGCATTAAACAGTGATGTCAGAGCTACAAGGTTTTAATAAACAGTGGTTACAATTATGAAATAATAGGTATTAAACAAATAGATATTTAATTTAATTCATTCAACATTTCTTTTGACAAGGCTTAGGCAACAGCCTCAATTTTAATGTGGCCATGAAAATAAATTAAACATTTAGGTTAAAAAAGAACAATATTATCTAGTTAAAAATAACATGAAACACAACTAGTTTCCATTTGTGCTGCTTTATTTTGTAAAGGATGTTTTCTGTTTGTGTGTACATTTGCTGAAGTCCTTGTGTGGGAGTGAAAAGTTATCTCCTATTTTCTAGAACCAGGGAAGAAGAGAAGAGTAACAGATGAAAAAGTGTTACGATTACCTCTGGAGTTTGGGTGAGATACTGCACGATTTTATAACGGCAAGCAACGTTAACATTTAATGGTCAGACTGTTTTCTCTTTGCAAGGTGGACAAGTTTATTATAACCCTTAGAAACCACCAGTTCACAGCACCTTATGTGGCGTTTGATGGTTTTGGTCACTGCACTTGAGGACACATTGAAAGTTCTTAAGATATCTCTGATTCATTGATTTTCGTTTCTTAACTTTGTGATGGTCTTTTAGCTTTACTTAACTGAGTATTTCTGGCCATAATATGGATATGTACAGTAGTTGTAGTTGTAGTAGCACTAAGAGTGCTACTGTCTCTGTGCCCACCTTTCTTCTGCACAAGACAACTAATGGTGTAGAGCACATTAAGAAGGCAAGAAATGGCACAAATTACTGTAATCCATGATACGAAATCCAGGTGACTACCTTGTGACTCTGACAGAATACCATGAGTGTGCAAAGCTGTCATCAAAGCTAAATGTGACTACTTTAGACAATATAAAATATTTAAAAAAAGTTCTGGGTTGTTTAGCACGTTTTTGTTTACTACATAATTCCATACATGTTCTTTCACTGTTCAGATGTCTTCAGTATTAAAGTTGAAAATTACAAAGTCAAAACACTGAGGGAAAGAGGGTGTGTCTAGGCTTTTGACTCATAGTCTGTGAATCAGGTTTCAGTCAATTTAAAGATTGCTCATTTAGCTTTCAGTGTTGACACAATTCCTTCAGGAAGGAAAATAAATAACTTGCACTCAGTAATTCTCTCAACAAGCAGAGAAATTACATATTTGAGCAAAGCATTGTCTGTGTTTATCACTTGTGTACATGCAATTAACTGCATGATCAGTAGCAATCAAGCTTCGAGCTACAAGTTTCTCAGGGTAAATACTAGAAAATGTTGAAAAAAACTACACTCCTCATATCTTCATCCATATCTGATGAGGTGATCACTGCAGTAAACACACTTGTTGTCTTTATGAGAACATTAATAGCCCTTGTCTGGTCTTAAGGGCCTACTGGGCTGGAAATGAAATGAGCAGGAATTGAGATTAATTGCATCCAGCCTTAACATGGATTTGCATTATTAACAGCTGCCGTAACACAAACTCTCCAGCTTTGGAACTGTGCACCTTTCATCTCCTAGCAGTGGTTTTCATCATCAAGTTCACAGGAGATGTCTTTACATACCTTTATATCCTGTGTGGTCATCGGGTTTTGTAGGGCATGGCTGTTCTCCAATGGAGCTCATGGGAAATGTGGTGTTGCTCTTTTCGGCCCTTGGTCATTTAAAAGTGTGGTTGCTGAAATGTCAGAAAACGGTGGGACCACAGCTCTCATGGACATTATATATAGCATCAAAATAGTCTGCATGGTCATGTGAATGAGAGGATGATAAATATCTGGCATAATATTGCAGTTGTAAGTTGTAGTATTTTTGTAGCTCTACGTTTAACAATATTTTACTTATTTTTTTTAAATAAAATTTTTCATCAGGTGGCAGCGAGAGACCCGGATCAAGACTGTGGCAGATCGTCTACAAGGAGAAGTGTTTTACTTTGCCCCATGTGGGAAGAAGCTCCGTCAGTATCCTGATGTGATGAAGGTAGATGGTGTTACCTTATTCAGTAGAACCCTTTCAATGATTAAAACATTCAGTTGCATTCTGCCAATGCTTTATACAGTGGATATAAAAAGTCTACACACCCCTGTTCTAATGCCAGGTTTTTGTGATGTAAAAATTGACACCAAGATAAATAATTTCACAACTTTTTCCACCTGTAATGTGACCTATAAGCTTTAATGTGTTCAATTGTAACCTGTACAACGCAATTGAAAAACAAACTGAAACCTTTGA
>JAQQAE010013847.1:0-12601 GCA_029823295.1 Pseudamia nigra | reverse complement strand
GCATTTTTGTAGTAGGTAGATCATTTTGACTTGGTTATTTTATAAGTAGCTCGCATGCTGAACAAGTGTGAGCACCCATGACCTAGAGGGTGCTAAGAAATAAATGATCAAGCCATTTTTCTGCCCTACAGACTGCACCGTTTGTCCCTTCATAGTTCACCTCTGAAGGAATCAGACTCTGAAGCTGCCCCTGTCCACATTCCCACTCAGGGCTCTGAACCTTTGATAGACGGGGGTCATAGAGGGTCAGTGAGTGGGGTAACAGTGTCCTGTGGGATGTGAGGGTGCAGTAACAGGGGGTTCTGAGACAGTGGAGGTCTGGTTTCAGCTTCAGTTACAGACAGAAATGCTGCAGCTGCATAAAAGGCAGCTGTGATGACAGAGGCAGCTGTGCAGTTCTGGAGTCTTAGCTGTGCTCACTTCTTTCTAATCGAAGTACACAGTGCTGTGTCCTTTATCTTTCTGACTTGAAAATTTGCTGGCTCAAACATAGCATTGCCCAAGCAGCATGGAATGTTGAATATGCAAAGAAATTTATTGCAAATAGTCAACCAGACAGACCATCATTGCAGCCAGAGGGTATGTATATTCAAATGCTGAATCATTTAGTCAGAAGCCTGGGGAGACATCGGATTTTACAGACCCAGGCTGTTTCAACAAGTCTAATCTGCTGCAGCATCGACTTTTGAGCTGTTCAGCAGAGGAGCCAGAGCAGAGACAGGACACCAGGAGAGGGGAAAATAATTTTGCTGAGGTTCAGGTCAGCATTTTGAAGGTGAGGGACACATTGTGGAAAGTTAAGTGTTGGCACTAGGATATGAAATATACACATGTTTGGGTTCATAACTGGAGGAAGAGAGTGGGAGTGACGGTTTGCTGCCAAATCTTCACCCATCTGAGGTGGGAGAGTCTCACTTGTGTGCCAAAGAAAACATCTGGTGTTTAGTCTTAATGATTATTTTAAATCTGTCTGATATCATCCACATTTTCTTTTTCATAGACAATAATCAATTTCCAATGTACTCCTTTATTTATGATGCCCACACTTATTCCAAACACACAGACAGTTCTTCTTGCAACACTGGTTCAGATAAAGATCAGAGGTTGTGGTTTTCTGCAGCTTCCTAATAATGGATTTTTTTAGCAACATTTTTATTTTCTCTCATCCTCCAGTCGCCTTTCTCTGATTTATGGTCTACACTATACAGTATTAATAAGAGCCAGCATGAGGTTGCAGTCTCTGGATGTATTTTTCTAAGACCTTAGTGTCAGTTAAAGGCCAAGATCAGGCATTAATGATGTAAATATAGCAACAGGGAGTGCAAAAATAACACTCTATATATCAGTCTGCACTTACTAACCTGAAACCCAAAGATTAGAGGTGGGTTTATGAGGCAGCTTTTGAAGCGACTGCAGACGTGCAGCTATTAAATGTCTCTGATCAGACATGCAGTATAAAGAGCTCTGCTTACTTTTGTAATGACTTAGACCTCTTCCTTCATGAGATCACTCTCAGTTCATTAATATCAAGTAACAACACACACATCTCACTTTTTGCACTGGCAGCCCAGTCGACACCCAGTGTCCTGAGTGGATGGCATTTTAACCATACTGTCCCAAATCAGAGAATAAAAAATCTAGTCAAACAGTTGTGAATGTGCATCACTCACAGATGTTTTTTCTGGTGTATGTAGTAACTAAAATGCATGCTAGTTCACTCTGCCAACATCATCGTTTTTGTCCAGAAATTGTTTACTTTGAAGCAGTTGTTTCTAAAATAGGAAGTTCCCCTGGTTTTCCCCTGCTACGACCCTCTGTATGGAAGCAGAAATATGTAAACAAATGGGAGGCTGTCTTTGACAAGTCAACCCTGCAGTTCTTTAGTTTAATTTTCCACCTCATGTTTATGTTTTTCAGTGGGATGGCCACAGCACAGGCTATTGCAGGAGGGAAAAGTTTGTACGGCTCAAAATGTCAAAAATTACTGCCACAAATTCCACATTTAGATATGAGACCTGTGACAAATTTTGATGCTGTTGCCTTTGCCAATGTGGTTATGTAATCGCTTGCCTTTGTCTCGCTCTGGCAGTCTATCTGAAATGACAGCACTGGTTTTCATGAACGCAGACAGAGGTGACAGAGCTCCATAAATTTTCAAGCACATCCATATTAAATCACAGAGCATAGATTTGTTTGTATTTGTTTGTATTTTTAGAGTGCTCTAGTTTTACTTGTGAGTTTTGTTACAGTTTGCAGAGTTGCAATCGGCATCTTCATGTTAGAAGATGCTGCTCTGCTGCTGCCACTCTCAAGGGCTAAAAAATGTTTTCTCTGATGTTTCAATATTAGCTGACATGTTTTTTTAGTTTGCTAAAAGAAATGCATATTAAATACATTATGATATTTATGATCAAATCTTCGAGTGCATTATAGGCATGATGCCACATGTCAAGATTATGCACGTTTCCATTTAATTAGAAGGACAATATATACAGTAAACTTTCACTCACATTATAACTTGAATAGTACTGTAAGCTGGACTGTAGTTCACCTCACCCAAAACAAAGCTGCACAGGACTTTAAAGGATATTTCAAGAGCAGCAAAGATTAATGAGTGTTGTGCTCCTGCTGTTGTAACTGAGCTGCAGTTTAAACCAAAGGCAGAGAAACTTCACCTGAGGCCCAGATAGAGGAGGATGCGTTTCAGCTGGGTATTAAGTCATTCAATATAGCTCCATTCTTGACCCCTCCAGCAGTTTGCCCAATACTCCGTACCAGTGTCTGCTGTCTTTATTTTTCTGCTAGACTGCCTGCTGGTTGTGTGCCATGAAATGACTCCCTCTTCCATGTCTGTGCACACAGCCTCCACACTCTGGTCTTGACTTGGTGCCCTCCATGCTCCCTCAGATCCCCCTCTTCTCCCACTTGCCCTTTCAGTTATTAATTGAATTAGCAGTGTTAGAAGTAAAGCCTATGATCTCAAGGAAGCCATCAGAAGGTCAATGTGCACACTGTTTCTTTGTTAATTGCTGACAGAAATGGTGACTATTTCCTGCCTCCACAGGAAGCAACGTATTGAAACCAGATTTTCTACGGAGCAGTTGTATTTGGTTGTATGGTTTGTAGAGCACAAGGAACAGACAGTTAGTGTGTTTATCAGCTCTGCTCTCTTAACCATAAGACACAAGTGAAAGCATGATAGCAAGGGTTCTGAAATGTATTTAAATATTAATGTAAGATTTAGCCCTTTGAAGGCCATTTATACAGGCTATTCACTGAACTTCATGTGAAATAAATATAGTACAAAGACTAATGAAAATAATTTACATGTACTTTAGTCCAATAAATGAGTCAGTATTCATAATCAAAAGCAGAACCTGACACAGTATGATGCCTTTTATCCACAGTCGTGTCCTTCAGTATTGAATGTTTTATCTCATTGCACATTCAAACAGTTTTTGACATTTTCCCATTTTTGTTTTCCTCTTTCATCTCATGCTACTGTCCATATAGGCTGGAATCAGTCTGGATGTTGGGAAGGCAAGCAATGATGCTTGTGTCAGAACAACTCATGGCTCTTTTAGACACAAATTTCCTTTTGCATCCAATGCAATTCGGGTTTAGAAGAAAACATTCAACCAAGACAGTCTGCAGTTATTTTTTAGAAGTGATCAAGGCCAACTTGGATGGAGGAGGAGTGGTGGGAGCAGTCTTCCTTGATCTAAGTAAGGCCTTTGACACTGTTAATCACCAGATATTATTAAACAAACGGAACAACTACAACCTGTCAAAACAAACACAAAACTGGATAACATCTCATTTGAGCGACTGAAATCAGTGCGTTCAAGTGAATTACATTAGCTCTCCTTTCAGACCATCTACAATGGGAGTGCCCCAAGGGTCTATTTTAGGACCCCTGCTCTTCACTACCTATATAAATGACCCATCTGTGTGCTCAGAGGTTGCCATGTTAATGTATGCTGATGACACAGTGCTCTTTAATCATGGAAAAGATGAAACAGAAGTTGCTACCAAATTGACAAATGAAATGCAAAAAGTTGTTAAATGCCTGCAAGATTCCTGTCTCACTTTAAATACTGACAAAACAGTGTCTGTGTTTTCTGGAATAAGCACAAACCTAGACACTTACCTGAAATCTCAATAAATAGGCAAAAGTTTAAAAGTATAAGAGAATTAAAATATTTAGGCCTTACACTTTCTCTAACCGTACTTAAAAAAATCACATTAATAAACTTGGAAACACACTGAAATTTAATCCTTAAAAAATTGAACATATCCGAGACTCTATGACCATTGATGTCTCAAATATGTATTTTACCACCATGATTGTTCCACACATTCTATACTGTATAACGACTTGGTCTCAGGCATGTAAAACATCTCTAAAACCACTTGAATCACTTTAAAAAAGAGCACTTAAAATTTATGAAGAAAAACCTTGTTTGTACCACCACTGCATTATACTTACTAAACACAAAATCCTCACTTTTGAAAACTTGATCAAGTATTCAAATGTTTGTCTTTCATTTAAAGTAGGTCATAACTCAGCTGCCCCTCCATTAAGAACATTTGTTAATCTTGCATCAGAAAAACTTCCAGAACCACACGGTCGACAGTTGAACAGGCTATTAACCCATATTTTATTCCTAATAGAAAGAAACAGAAAGAACACTCCACATGTTGAAACTAGGACATTTAACATCTTATGGAAAATATTAGCTCATTTTGAATTTGATGGCAGCAACACATCTCCAAAAAATGAAACAGGAGCAACAAAAGGCTAGAAAAGTAATTGGCACAAATAAAAACAACTGGAGAAGCACTCATTAGGTTAACTGGTAAAAAGGTCAGTAACATGACTGAGTGTAAAAACAGCATTTTGCAGAGGCAGAGTCTCTGAGATGTAAAGGTGGACAGAGGTTCACCAATCTGTGACACACTGTCTAAAAATTGTACAAACACCTATTGAGTTGTCAAATACTCGTCTAGTTGTTTTTGATTTGTGCCAATTGCTTTTCCAGCCTTTTGATTCCGTGTTCCAACTTTTTTGAGAAGCGTTGCTGTCATCAAATTGTAAATTAGCCAATATTTTCCATCAAATGTTAAAATGTCTCATTTTCAACATCTGATATGGGAATAAAATATGGGTTTATGAGACTTAAAAATCATTGCATTATATTTTATTTACATTTTATTTTACATCCTAACTTTTTCAGAAGTGGGGTTGTAAAATAACTAAATAACATCTAGATATTTGTGTTAAAATGCACCAAAATTCAAAAAGTTGAAAACTCTACTTAACAAATTGTACTCAATTAGTTCCCATCGGTGCTTTTGGTAAATACGGGTGCATATGGTTTAACATGTAAAAACAAAAAGCTGCTTTGATTTGTGATTTCAGCACATTTGTAATTGAAGGTCACACATCTGTCACACAAAGAGAGAAAGAGTGTAATTAAGGGTGAGATTTACTTCACATGTGGTTAAATCTGTGCTGAACTTTACCAGTAAAGAAACAAGGTGAATATGATCCAAGGTGCTTCATGCTGGTCTGGGAGCAGCGGCGTGGAGCTGCATTGTGCCATTTGAAACTCAAGAAGCACACATGAATAGTGCTGACGGCGTAATGAGTAATCTGTGATCAGCATTGACGGCTTGTGCCTTCTGTTGTTTTGCAGTGTGTTTTTGTTGGTGCTGTTGTGTGGTTGAAGCAGCCCTCACCTTGTTAAGTCAGCTGTTGTTTTACACTGCATTGTTATTACTGCTGTTTCACTCCCACAGATCACTCTCTTCCCATTTACAGCGTGTCCTCAACAACAATATTAGCTCTTCGCCCTTTAAAGGTTGTTCATTAATCTACGGTAACAGCAGTGATAGGATGAGACAGCATATAGCAAAAAAGGAGAGTGTGTCAATAATTTACAACCCCAATTTCAAAAAAGTTGGGAGGTACTATACATAAAATATA
Organism: Pseudamia nigra; assembly: GCA_029823295.1. NCBI lineage: Eukaryota > Metazoa > Chordata > Actinopteri > Kurtiformes > Apogonidae > Pseudamia > Pseudamia nigra. Next base: position 6,612 of record JAQQAE010013847.1, on the reverse strand, counting down.
AATAAAATCTGAATGCTATGATTTGCACATCTCATAAACCCATATTTTATTCCAAAGAGAACATAAACAACATTTCAGATGTTGAAACTAAGACATTTTGACATTTTATGGAAAATATTAGCTCCTTCTGAATTTGATGGCATTAACACATCTCAAAAAGTTTGGAACAGGGTCAACAAAAGGCTGGAAAACTAATTTACACAAATCAAAAACAACTGGAGGAGCATTTCACAACTAATTAGGTGACAGGGTATGAAAGGAGCATTTTAGAAAGGCAGAGCCTCTCAGATGTAAAGATGGGCAGATGTTCACCAATATGTGACAAACTGCATCTAAAAATTGTGGAACAATTTCAGAAAAACGTTCTTCAACATAAAATTGCGCAGACTCTGAAGATCCCAAAATCTACAGTGTAAGATATTATCAAAAGTTTCAGAAAATCACGAGGAAGGTCAACAGTCAAAACTGGATGCTTGTGATCTTTGGGCTCTTAGGCAGCACTGCATTAAAAACAGGCTCTACTGGAAATCACTGCATGGGCTGAGGAACACTTTCAGAAATCACAGTTCACCAAGAAATCCACAAATGAAAGATAAAGCTGTGTCAGACTCAAAAATGCTTTATTAATCCCCAGGGGGAATAATTTGGTCACAAATATCATACAAAGAAGCCATATGTGAACACAATCTAACAATACCACTGCCTTATCTGGGCCAAAGCTCATTTAAAATGGTCTGAGGTAAAATGGTAAACTGTTCTGTGGTCAGATTAAATGGTAAAATGTCACTTTCAACATCTGATATGTTGTTTATGTTCTACTGGGAATAAATATGGGTTTATAAGAGTTGCAAGTCATTTCCTTCTGTTTTTACATTTTATTTACATCCCTACTTGTTTGGAATTGGGGTTGTAACTAAAAGTGGTTCAAAATAGCAAACTAGATGTATTATTTAGTGTAGCATTTATGACAAAATTCATAATCCCAGCTCCCCATTTGGTCAAATTAAAAAGTATGATGCATCTGTTGGCTTTCAAATCAGCATCAATCATATCTTTTAAAGAGGAAAACAACAGAGTGGTTTTTGGAGCAGAAGTGCTCACCTTGAATCAAGGTTCAAACCTTGAGTGAGGCCGCCTTGTAAATTTACTATGACCTTTAACGTTTATGGAGGTATCATGAAAATACCATCTCTGTTCAAAACAGAATTTACAATTCACGATAAAGCTTGAATTATTAGTAAACCTAAATCATGCCACCTAGATTCTTACAGTCCTCATGAATATTTGCAGTTGAGTCTAACCTAAAGACATGTGGCACCCCTCATTAATAAGCTAATTTAATTCTTACAAGTCCCTACATTATTTAAATTTCAGCTCAAGATATTACAGAGATCCTTCATTCTACCATGCCTGTGCAGTCCTGGTTTTCAGGCCTGTATCCAGCCGGCTGTTTCAGTGTGTGTTGCTTTAAATGCAAATGAGCTGCTGTTGACCACAACCATTTCCTGTCTGTACCATGGATTCCATCATGTAGACTTAAACTCCTGAATGACTGACTGAGGACAATGATTGTATAGTTGTGACATCACAAATATCCAGACATTCAAATGACTTGTTTCAGGTCCCATTGTCTGAAAAGGAGGTGTGTATTTTTTTCTGTTTTAGGTGATAATATTCATATAATTTTTCATAGTATGTGTGTCTCCTTTAAAGGTTCTGGTTAGACACATACTAAAGAATACTGGGCTTGTTTTTCATGCATCATGCACAGGTGTGTCTGCTCTAAAGTCAAATTAGTCTGTTCAAAAATTTAATCACTTATTGGCATATTGGTTTGTATTCCTCTGAGTTTTTCATCGCTGCTAGTGCATCTAACCGTCTTTGGCCAAATGTTTAGCGTCGCATTTTTTCTGTTGTGTATAAATAATGGCTATTTTGTTCATTGTTTGGCTTATTTTTGTTCATTTTTTTGTTTTTTCTCTTGATTATTTTATTCATTATTGTCCCTTTTGATTATTTTAGATTAGATTACCCTATTTTGTTTATTCATAATTCAGTTAATTTGTTGATATAGTGCTTATTTGGTTCATTTCAATGTGTTGTAAACAACAGTGTATGTTAGTTGTTTTAATATTATACTTGTCTTACATTTAAAGTGTACAATGCAAAAGGCTGTCATGTGGATCCATTAGGATGCAGTAAACAATGTAGATATTGTCACTTTATTATGAATTTTTGTTCCCACTTGTTTTTGGCTCATTGTAGTTTATTTTGTTGTCCTTTTGGTTAATTTTTTTATTAGTTCACTAATATTTGTTCATGTAGTTTACTTTGCTCATTTTCTTGGTCACTTGTTTGTTCATTTTGATGCAGAAAAGACACAAATTGCTGCATTAACAACTCAAAGCAAACACAGAACTATGTAGAAAATATTAGATGCTGATGACGACTTAAAATGCCCCCCACCCAATATTAAAATGAAACGTGACTCAAGGTATATCAGGTTATATTATCTTTATAGTATAGTAACAGAAGATACTCTTCCTATTAGAATTTTTTCAGTAAATTCCAGATTTAAGGGTAATTTGTGTCATTAGTCTCAGTTTGATGCTTTTACAACAAGAGGGCAACTCTCACATTAAATGAGAAAGCTAACTGGACCAAAATCGAAAAGCACTAATGTTTGTTGCTTCTAACTCAAGCTGGATTGTTTGTCCCAATGTTTGGAACGTTTCTCACAGCTTATTTTCCTGAGGCCTGTTGGCATCAGTGGAAGCACCATGTGGAAGCTGTTAGTGGTCTCTGTCCTCCTGGTTTATTATTCTGCTGTTAAAGTACCACTCTGGCTGGTATAGGATGTAGATTTCTCATAAGTAACAGTATAAATTTACCTACTTCTGTCATCTACGTTCTTCATTTACTATGCATACTAAAATTATCTTTGTGATTTTCCAACTGTACGTTCTTAAACAGAAACTGTTCTAAACACCGTCCAGTTGAGGTCACCATGTAACAAAACTGATACAGATTCACAGCGTCATTCATCCCTGTGTCTGCATTGCACATGGTAATGACTAGCAACATACTGCAGAGACTGTGTAATGGAAAGAGAAATAAAGTACATTTTTACTGGTCGTCAGTGCCACTTGAATGAGCACATCATTTTTTTGGAAGAATGTGTACATTTCCAAGCTGTGGTTGTGGTATTAACTATGTCCATCATGGAAGATGTGCTAATTTTAGACTTCAGGCCTTCTTAATGATGAATGATGAAACATGCATGAAGTGAAATATGTTCCAAATGGTGGCAAACAATGAAGATAAATTTTCGAGAATATTATTAAAACTCAGTGGCAGGCCATGCATTTCACATCCAAGCCTTCACTAGTGCTTCCATCTGACTAAATCCACCCCTCAATAACTATTTTACAGCTATAAAAACCATCTTTTTTTTTGCAAAAATGCAGTATGAAGAGCCGTTGCATCGCAGATAGATAACTCATGTAGCAACAATAAATGCCTTTACTGAATAAACAAACCCGGTATACACAAGTCTCCTACTGCAGCTACAGATGTGACACACATTAAAAAGCACCAATAATATCCTCATAAACTTACAGTATTATTTAGGAAAATAGCCACATTTTACTCACCAAAGAGTCTGATTATTTGTAGACAAAATCCATCTGTTTTTTTTCTCAAGAAGAGTTCAATGACAAACCGCTCCTTTACACCTGCTCCCGTTATGAACCGCAGGATCAGTGTCAGTTGCGCTGCAGTTGCGCAGTTGTTACTGGCATCTGTTGTCTCAGCCACCATAACTGAGACAAACGGTGCTTTTTTAACTTCACTTTATCATTTCAGCAACAGCAGTTATCAGGTCGTTCTGTATTTTGCCTGATGTCCGACTAAATACGTTATTAGTGGACAGGTGATGACGTAAATCTGCGTTGCTCTCAGCAATGAGAGAAAGAAGCTCCACATTGTTTCCTCTGCTTTTGGATCCAGTGCTTTCATTGTGCCCCCGAAATGAAAGTTCTTGCTTGCTCAAAAAAATGACACAGACTATCAGCCTTTTTAAGATTTCCCCATTTTTCGTCACCCTTTCGTCATGGAGCTCTGTGCGCTGCGTGGGCTGCGTTTCCCTGCGCACTTGCTCGCACAGCTGCAGATTCACTCTGGTTTCCCCAATAGTTTTGGAAAGCACCGTTGCTTGCACGTGTCCGGCAGTGCTTTGGTGTGTCGTTGCTGTCTTGGTTAGGCAAGTGAAATTTACAAACCCAATGTGGCTCCAAACACCATGTCGATCAGTGACAAATAACAAGCACTCCCAGCAATATAATTTGCAGTGTTCTTCGGAGCCTGTGAGCCAGGGGAACCGCTCATAGTTTGTAGACTGAAAGTGGTGGACAAATCCTTTTCCTGGTTGTGACAGGCTTCGGAATTGCCCAACTTTTCTTTACAATGTCCAGCTTTTCTTGGTAAGTCCATTGAAAATGGCTTTGACAACAAATCTGCAACTAAATCCCTTTTTTCTCCTCCTTCAGCCATGGGTTGACAAAACAGCTTTTCAATCGAGACAACTATATTTTTGTTTGTACAGCTCGCTACAGATACCGCTTGCCAGCTTTGGCTCGTGCACTGTGATTATCCAATCAAAGGACGTGAATACGCTGATGTCACCGTAGCCTGCTAGAATACAAAATCTGATTGGTCAAAGCAACAGTGTCTCAACACTTATTTTTGTATGGGAGGTTTCGTGGGTCCAGAATGGATCAATTGGTTTTACATATATTCCTATGGAAAAACCAGCTCCAGCTAAAGAATGATTCGCCCAATGAAAGTGACGCTGGAACGGATTAAATTCGTTAGCCTGAGTACCACTGTATAGGGATAAACAGTGCACGTACCATGACAGCTACAGCTAAACTCTTTTAAACATTTAATTGCATGGAATAAACATGTTAAGTGTATACATCACCTTCTGTCATGAGTGTTTTTGCTGCCACAAAATGAAAAACAATGAATGGGTATTAATAGTGATTAATCGAAATGAATCCAGTGGCCCTGTGATTAATTTAGATTAATGATGAATGGGTATTAATTGTTATTAATTCAGTTTAATCCACAGTGACCCTGTGATTAATCACATTAAAAATTTTTACTTTAATTTCACAGCCCTAATTTAAAGTTAGTTTTATAGATTGAATAACTCACTAAATTTGCAATTTTGATGTGCATAAGGGTCATTTCTAACATTAAATGTTGCTGCACTACATGTTTATAGCCAATTCAGATTACATAAAAAGAATAGATGGTGCAATTCCAGTTGTTTCAGCACAGTAATTACCTTGAGTATGTTCTGCATATTTATGCTGAGTGGGTTTGTATCATCTTGGTTGGCTTGTTTTGCTCAAGTCCATTTGGATTCTTCGGCTTCATTGGGTGTTTTGGGTGTTTGAGATTAAAGGAGAATGGAATAAGATCCCGAAAGAATAAGATCCTGGATAGAAGCAGTTGAAATAAAGTTTCCTCCGCAGAGTGGCTGGGCTCCTCTGTAAAAAGCTGACCATCTGGGAGGAGCTCAGAGTAGAACCACTGCTCCTCCACATCGAGAGGAGTGAGTTGAGGTGGCTTACAGCCCAAATCGTGGGGGTAGTGTTGCGCAGTGTAACCCGTGTGGGTGAAGCAGAAGAAGAAAAAGAACAGAAGAAACACCGAAAGATTAACAGAAATGGCTCAACTTTTTCAGGCGAGGCTGTGCCATAGCCTGTATATATTAGTGTCATCCTGGATGACATCTTGGAGCCAAAAACAGGATGCAACCACATATATTACTTAAAAATGCATGGGAGTATGAAGGCAGCACACCTTTTGATATGCACCTACGTATTGACGCACGTAAAGGAAGCATAAATGGGCCTTTAGCCGTCTGATCTAGATGCATCATGGTGCCTCCCTGGAGAGGTGTTTCAGGCATGTCCAACTGTGAGGAAGCCCTAAGGCAGACCCAGTCCCTCTAGGGACTGGGTCTGTTGGATTGCTTGGGAATGCCTGCAGGGCCCCCCCAGAGGAGCTGGAGGAGGTGGCTGGGGAGAGGGAAGGACTATGACTAAAACTAAATAAAAAATTGCTGTCAAAATTAACACTGGTATATATCAGCTTTAGGAGAGGCATCACTTCCTGTACCCTATCCCAAAAGACGTGTTTTTATGTATCTGTGATTGCTGTAAACACAGATTGCTGTGGTCCAGGGAATAGAAAGTTAGGGAGATGTGATAAGAAAAGGAATTTCATGAATAGGTCATTTTAGGCTTTAGGTATAATTGACATCAAAACAGATTTAGTGAAACAATTGAAAATTTACTTTGGTGTCTTGGTACAAGTTGCAGCACAAATCAGCCCCATATGTTGTTCAGTATCTTATTAGTTGTATTGAATTCTCTAGCGCTTCAGTCTCATTTGTTCAGCAGCAGATAAAGTTGCAGCTTATTGGTGTGAGGATTCCTGTCGGCCCCTCCCCTCTGTGTAACCGGGTATATGTGTGTGTTTAGTGTATTTGTTGGTGTTTTGATTCACTGCTGCTGCTCACTCCTTTCCCTTGTATTTCAG